>JANHFL010003604.1:47291-67620 GCA_032468155.1 Oxyrhabdium leporinum | reverse complement strand
TAAGCTGTAAACCGCCCCGAGTCTTCGGAATGGGGCGGTATATAAATGTAAAAATAAATAAATAAAAAATAAAAATAAAATGTATAAACAGTATTTTAGAAATATTGATAATTGATTTTAAAACCACTGTTGCATTAATTTTCTCTATTAGATGGTGTGGCAAATGGCTGAGATTCATAAGGTGGAAGGCCGGAGGTCTTACCTCTTTTTTCAGACACCTCATGTCTTCACACCCTTGTGAAGCTTCTACTGTGAGGTAGCATATATGCCCAGCTGGCATATATAACTCATCCAGTGCTTTTAGAGAGATAGGACTCTTACACTCTATCCTTTCTTCCCGATTAAATAGGCGAAATGCGGAATCACTTTGTGGTCATTCATGTAGCATATAAGTACAGCAATTGGAGAGTTCAGCCTTTCCTCCCCCATGAAAAGTGAATCTAATCCCATAGGAAATTAAAAAAACATTACATGATGAAGATCCATGTGTATTCATGTATGTATGAATCTGCAGTCTACATTCACAACAGATGGATTATTATATGTTTATAAAACTTCCTTTTGTGTGTTTTATTTTATTTCAGGCTTACCAGCATTGGTGGTAATTATTATTTTATCAAGCACCCATGCAAATACAAATAATATTTACAACAATGTTTTGAATGACAAAAGTAATAGGGAACAAGGTGGAGATGATTTGTAAGTATTTGGTTAAAATGTAATGGTGCAGACAACCTAGTAAATGCTTTTAAATCATTTTTAAAGTGATGTGAATCCAATAAGAGTATGTATCTGAAATGATGGTAGTAAAGGCAAATACAATAAAGGCAAATTTACCATGAATCTCTTCTTTCCAAGTAGCCAGTTAAGTAAGCTTTCCACTTTGGTCAAAATGTAACACAAGTAGTTCTACATCAGGCCTGTCAAACTGGCGGCCCTCAGGCTGGATATGTCATGCTCAGCCACACCCACCACAGCTCCGCAAAGGCAAAAAAAAACATCACAATATGTCACAATCCAGCCCGTGACACGATCGAGTTTGACAGCCATGTTCTAGATGTTGGATGAGAAAGAAGCATTATTTAGGGAGACTTGATGTGTTTATGCGATTTCCTAACTTAATGGGGAAAGACATGTTCTCAGGGACATTATTGTCCTATTTGAGCTGTGGCACACAATTAATAATGTTTTAGTAATCCAGTGCTAACAAATTTTTGTGTTAGAATACTAATTTTTACTATGTGATGATTCTTCTGGAAATATTTAGTAGAAACCATTGACTTAGGTTAATGCATGTGTGGAGTTCACATGAATGTACTTTGCTTCATTTTACTTATGGACTTAAATATCTCTCGTCCATATAGCTCCAAAATTTAATAAGCTTAACTTTCCAAACACATGTGCATAAATGATTTAAAATAGAGGTAGTCATATTTTTTGTCTACAGTTTATGAGTTTATTGTTGAAAAGACTGGTACAGGTAGTTCTCAACTTACGACCATAATTGACCCCAAAATTTCTGTTGCTGAGACAGTGAGTTTTTGCCCCATATTATGACCTTTCTTGCCGCAATTGTTAAGTGAATCACTGCAGTTGTTAAGTTAATAACATGGTTGTTAACTGAATCTGGCTTCCCCCTTTGACTTTGCTTGTCAGAAGGTCACAAAAGGTGATAGGATTGCAGAACACTGCAACCATAATAAATATGAGTCAGTTGCCAAGCATCCAAATTTTGATCATGTGACCACAAGGATGCTGCAAGGGTTGTAGGTGTGAAAAACGGTCACCAGTCACTTTTTTCAGTGCTGTTGTAACTTCAAACAGTCACTAAACAAACTGTTTTAAGTTGTGGACTACCAACATTATGACATAGCATTATTCTGCTCCTTCTGGAGTTAACCTCCACTGAAATCAAAGGGATTGATTTTCATTTATGTATTTTTAGATTGAAAACTTTACTCATAAAATGTATATTTATGTGACATTTATTTGAGTTTTTCATTCCAATATAAACAAACATGTTCCTGGTGAAATAACCATGCATTCTGTCAATATTCATTGTTCATAGGATATTTTCATGTTGTCTAAATTCCATGTCATTAAATATTGAGGTTGCAGTTTCAGGTTTTTTGTTAATGTAATCAGACATTATTATAAAATTAGAAATATTTATATTTGAGACAGTACCTGGCTGGATATTGAACTTCTTCAGATAGATTTCAGGAAAACAGAGTTTGTTTGCATATTAATCTAATGAATCAAAAGAAGCAACAGTTTTTAAGTGTTCTCATGCTTGTTCAGAGAAACATTTAAACTTCTCTGAGGAAATTGTGGCAATATTTAAAGTATCTAGAAGTACAGAATAACAGATTCTAAATTCGTCTGATCATTTACTAATCCCGCATTACCCTGATATACAACTTTAAGGAAGTAATAGATAAAGCCTTTTACTTTTATTTAAGTAGGCCAAAGCAACCAGAATTAATAAACCAATTTTGTAACATGGGAATAACATAAAGTTAATCCTTTCTTTACAGCTGCTGGATTAAAAGCACCATTGTATTTTACGTGACTTGTGTTGGCTACTTTGGAATTATGTTCCTCATGAACATTGCCATGTTTGTTGTGGTGATGATGCAAATATGTGGACGAAATGGGAAACGGACCAATAGGACTATGCGGGAAGAGATCCTAAGGAACCTTCGTAGTGTTATTAGCCTGACTTTCCTCCTAGGCATGACGTGGGGTTTTGCTTTTTTTGCCTGGGGGCCACTATATCTCCCTTTTGTGTATCTCTTCTGTATTTCCAACTCATTGCAAGGTGAGTAGAGGAATGTTTTGGAAAAACAATATAAATAATAATCTAACTTCTGGCACAGGTGTATTATATCCATTATGTGACACTCTTAACAGATACATTGTACTTAAGATTTGTAGATTTAAGCCCATGCAAACACGCGTGCACACACACACACACGCACACACACGGTATCAATTTTAACAATTATACAGAATAAATAGTAATGAGTAACATGACAGTAATTGATGATAATAGAATTCAGAAACATCATATCATGGTGAGTACAATTTTTTGGAACTGGAAATGTTCTCCAACTTACCCTGTTCTGATTGTTTCAGGAAAGTTTAATTCATCCAAGTCTTTCAAGTAAGAAATGTAGAATCGGCATATTTCTGCTTTCCAACTTGAAACTTATTCAAAATATCTAATTTAGAATTAACAATGCATTCTAAAGTTAAGTCTAAAATGTTTCTTATTTTTGAAATAGGAAGGAGAGGGGAGTTTAGAATGAACTAATGATTCTTATTCTAAGCCATGACCCATAGAGTTGATTTAGGATTTTTTTTCTGATTTTTCTCTCATTTTTATTTGATGATGATGATGATGATGATAATATGATGATGATGATTTTGCTACCTATTCTTGCCATATCAAGATTTGATATCTTGCTGGTAAACAGTCCTGAACCATTTTAAACAATTTCTTTCTACTATTTTACTAGTTTGGAAAGAATAAAAGGGGGGAAATGTATAATAAGATATTATATTATAAGAAGTTCATTATTTTTGTTCATTTGTGAAGGATGCAAATACTAAACTAATTATCTCAAAAAAAAGTCCAGATTTTGAAATATTTATCATATAGATAATGTGTGGCTTTGTTTTAATAACATTTAAATTTAATTATGGTTTAGGTTCAGCTTATCAAGCCTATATCACTTCCCTTTCAGCAGAGTTGGAGTAGATTTTTGTAGCAGAGTTGGAATAAATTTGGTACCAAATTAAAAGGGATATCTTTTTCATGCCATCTGCTCTCCATTTGTTTTTTCAGACTTTTTTCTTTTTATCCAAAATATTCCCAATTTTATTTCATGTTATTGCTTTCCAAAAAGTGCGGTCAGAAAACACCTATCATGTGTGATATAAAGCTTGAATTGGTGCAGTTTTACCAAGACTGCAGAGGTTTCATTTTTTTTAAAAAAAAGTGAACTAAAAGATATTCATTAAGGCTATCTGCATACTTGATTTTATTGGAATTTCTTGAGCACTCTTACCAGTAAGGTCATGGAATCTGGGTTCTTATCCAAACTCCAGATGAATTATTAAAATTTGTTCTTGGAAATTCAATGAGAGTTCCAAAACAAATTCACATTTACTCATTTTTCAAAAATTCCCACTGCTCTTAGGAAGAAGAAAGTTTTCAGTTTAGCAAACAGCCATAATAGCAGCCTGTATTAATTAGTTGAAGGAATTTAAGGGGGGGAAACCTTGATTTACAAGTTGAACAGGTTTTTTTTTTCATATTAAGCAATTTGTGCTCTATAACTGAAAAATACAGTAGTATATCATAGGTACCTACTTACACAGCTGTACTCTACTTATCAAATTGTTCTGACCTGCTTATCAATATATATGAATACAAGCATAACTGAATAAAGTTCCTGTTTCCCTAGCAATAAGGCCATGTGCTAGAGGAAAATCATTCAATAGATCTTTTATTTTATGTGTACAACTTGTGTATACATCAGTAATATGAATACTATATAAACTGTATTCAAAATGTCATGGTTAGAATCAAATTATGTAAGCCATATGGCTCTGATTACTCTCCCTCTTGAATTCCAGATAACTGTATATTGATAATGTCATGTTCTAATTCTATCCGTTTGTTTTTCTTTACCAGTTCCTATATTTCATCTTTAGCATTAATTTGCAAAGTTTAACACATAAAATGAATGTTTATCTCCATATACAGTGTGCTATAGAGACATCTTGAAGTACAGATATAAATGTTTTAAAATAAACGGAGAAATGGAAAAGTATTGATAATATTTGTTAGAATACTATTTGTTAAAATAAATACATTTGGAGTACCTTGTCATTAAAAAAAAAGTGCGTTTTCTGTTTCATTAATATAATTAACTGAAATAAAATAAGATCCTTTTAAAAATGGGATAACAATATAAAAATTGCCAGCTTATGGGATTTCCAAGGCAAAATTCCATTGGGACCAACAAGTAAGGCAGAATAATATGAACATGCTACAATATGTCGTTTATCTTCTACCTCTACATCCAAATAGATGTAATAATAGACAAGACAACGATATATATATATTTCTGGATTAGGACAGTCTTGAATCTTCCTCCTGTTTAAATAACACACAAATTGGACATTTTAACCCAAGCAAAATAATATTTAAAGTTCTTTACTACACTCCACATCTACACATGCTTGTCCCGGAGTCCAGGTCCATCCAACTTCAGCATTCAAATATGCCTCCTTCCTGCCACTTCTACTGTGATTTTTTCCATCGCTAATGGCACTATAAAAGGAGGAACGGATGGAATCTGGAGTGCAGCAGTATTAGGACTAAGTATAAAGGCATCAGGGAAATAACAGTAATGTTCACTAAAGCTTTGCTTTCTCCTGTTTAATGTCACCATTAAGGATACAGCATCATATTGGATTAATATACTGATGTAAGAGTATTGCTTATAAGCTGTAAACCGCCCCGAGTCTTCGGAATGGGGCGGTATATAAATGTAAAAATAAATAAAAAAAATAAAAATCAGCATGAGTCGGGGAGTAATGGGAGGAGAATTTTGGAAGACCATTAGAGAAAGGATGCATGTCCAGGGTTTTCTCAGTTGGAGGTCATTCATATATTAACCAGTTTGACTTAAAAATGAGGTGGTCTCTAACTGTGGTCAATTGTGGCTCCCAAATGCCAATAGGACTGTTGGTTACTATTCATAGAACCATTAGTTAAAGTAATATTTATTAAATTATTTTCATATAATAAAAGTTTGGAAGTTGATGAACAAGCTGAAACTTCATGCAGGGATTAATGAGCTGAACGGTTTGGGGACCCTGATCTAATTTATTGGGACTTCTACCTTACTCTGAATCAGATGAGTTCATATCTGGTTGGGTTTGCACATATGTAACAATTAGTGAAGGTGTATATCTAAATACCATATACACTATTTCATGAACAAAAGGTTTTTGTGTCTTTATATGCGTTTCTTAATCTTATTTAATAAAACCCTAAATTTTATTACTGTTTTCCTTTTCAGGGTTATTTATATTTATATTCCACTGTGCAATGAAAGAAAATGTACAAAAGCAATGGAGAAGGCATCTTTGTTGTGGACGATTCAGGCTGGCAGATAACTCAGGTAATATGAACTACCCTTTGCGATTCTTCTCTCTTAATTGAGCCCATAAAGCTAAAATGTACATTATAAGGTAATATTTCATCTATGTGGTGACCTGCAAAGACCTGCTAAGCGCAACTTCTGAGATACTATCTACTAGAAAATTTAGAATGTGCCATTTCTGCAAATGATGTTATTTCAAAGAATAAGCGTTTCCTTGTAATGTTTATGTAAGTGTTTGAGGAGATATTAGGAAATAAAGCCTGAAACAATAAAAAAAATAAAGCAATTACTTTGATCCTTTTATCTTAGCTTTCACTGAATTAACTATATGTATTCATAAGCCTGGCACAATTCCCATTTAGTAGATTAATGGACAAGATCCATATACTGTATAATTGTCATTTTATTCGATGATTTCTTACTATAATTAAGATCAGTTCTACTCATTATTAAAGCAAAATCTATTTCATTTTGAATGGGTTACTTACAGAAATGTCATCGTAATTTTCTTGGCAGTTATATGGAAGTTATTTGCCCTTGCCAACTTTCCAGATTGCTTACTTAACTTCCTAGTTATTGTATGTATATAATTCCAGGAATGAATGGATTTTTAGTAGTAAGCAGAATTTAGAAGGATCTTCTATAGTAGTATTGCCAGGCAGTTTTGCATTATTATATACTTCCGTTGCTTCCCGTTGCTGGAAAGCTGAGCACCACGCAAGTTGAGCTCCCATTACTTGCCCCAGCTCCTGCCAACCTAGCAGTTCAAAAGCATGCAAATGCAAGAAGATAAATAACTGCTAGTTCAGTGGGAAAGGTTACTACATACCGTATTTTCATGCTGGCCACATGATGATAGAAATGTCTCTGAGACAACGCAGGCTTCCCAGGCTGAGAGGTGGACATGAGCACCATCTCCTTGAATCAGTCTTACCTGGAAAGGGGAAACCTTTAATTGCTCCCAACCTTTTTAAATTGTCTCTGTAGGTTAGAAAATATTGTTTATAGCCTCATCCAGTTCAAGGAGGATAGTTGCCTACTAAATGAGCAACATTCATGTTTATGTGCTAGGCAAATGGATATATCTTTCTGATTTATGTTAGTGGATATATATCTTTTGCATGTTTGAGAGCTAATGGAAGAAAGAGTATGAGTCAAAAGCATAAAGGATCTTGAAATAGTTTCTCGCAGGGGTGTCAAACTCACAGCCCATGGGCCGATGCGCCATGTGCTGGCCCCGCCCCTGCCCAGTTTAGGGAAGGGGGGGAAAATCCCGATACATCACGTGATGCCATGAGTTTGACACCCCTCTCATAAAGGTTCTCTTGTGTTCTATATTATTGCATGGTTCAATAGAAAGTAAAAACATCATTTTCATATAAAGGTGTATTTTAAAAACATCTGGTTAAAACTTATAACTCTTTATCACAATGGTGAAATTCACCTCACTTCTACATTCAAGATTCACTTCTGTGTTTCCTTTTAAATCAAAAGGAATTAATTAAATTAAACTAAAGTGGGAATTGTTCTTATCTGCGGTTTAAGATGTAATCATACAAAGTCATTATTTAGTGGTTGCATTTAGCAAAACATTTGCCTTTTTAAAATAATTTTTATTAAAAATGTTTTTACATAGCTAAAAGCAAACATAAAGGAAAAAAGATAGAAGAAAATATGCAGAAAAAATAGAGTTAAAGAAAAAAAAAGATAAAAAAGCTACGTCCACACTTCTGTACAGCAGTTACAAAATTATTATACCTCCTCCCTACAGAAAAATACATTGATCCATCATCCCTTATTCAATCTTTTTACAATTATAAAATCCAGAAATCACCATTTCATTTTCCCCCATTTTCATAACATGTTTCCAGTCTTTAGGTCATTTTTGTCATTTTTATTAACTCAGCCATCTTCACAATCCATTCTTCCATTGTGGGCATTTTTAGTATTTCTCCATCTTTGTGCATACAGGCAGTCCTCAACATATAACCATTCATTCAGCAACTGTTCAAAGTTACAACGGTGCTGAACAAATTATGGTTACAATTAATTGTCGTCTTCTGGCCATCCCAGGATTCCCATGATCAAGTGATGATGATCTGGGCACTTGGCAATCACTTTCACCTATGACCAGTTGTAGTACCCTGCGGTCATCTGATTGCCATTTGTGACCTTCCCTGATTGAAAGCTGGCAGGGAAGGTTGCAAGTTACTGGAGTAAGTCTCCCCCACCCACACATCTTCCCCATCCCCTCCACACTTGCACCCTGAAGGCTATTCAGGAACCACTGCACAACCTCTGTCTTTTTGCTGCACCTGCCTTCCACACCCTCCCTGAGCCTTGTGGCATCACTTTCACACAGCCCTAGTACCTCCCTGAGCCTCGTGCATCTCTCACCAGTTACACATCCCCTCACTCACTCCCCCATGCAGTAGCAACAACCCCAAGCCTTGCTAAACAAGAACTACTTGTATCTTATATAAGTGACAGGGTGGGAATAATTTCAGATGTTTAAACATGAATTAACATAGCAGTGTCACTGCATATATGAATTTCCCATATTGTCAGCACAGAGGAAATGCATGACTGCCTGATTTGTATAATAAAGGGTAATAAGCAGACTAGGAAAAAATGAAAACAATTTGTGCTTTCTTTAATTCCATTCCTTTACTTCTTTTAAGGTCTGAATAATTATTTCAACCTGGTATGCAATCACAGCCAGTTTTTCTTTCATTTATTTTCAGACTGGAGTAAAACAGCAACTAATATAATAAAGAAGAGTTCAGACAATCTGGGAAAATCCTTATCTTCCAGTTCTATTGGTTCTAATTCAACATACCTGACTTCAAAATCCAAATCCACATCAAACACCTACCATAAAAGGAACAGCCATTCTGGTAGGTAGTTTTCAATATGAAAAGTCTAATGTTAAACTATCTACCTGGGATAGCTTGCTTTAGATTGATGCAGAACCTTAGATAAGTTATGCACTAGAAATGCATCCATAGGAATTAACCAGAATTTGGCTGGGATTCATCTGCTTCAATGGTATTTTTTTCCAACAGCCAATTCAAGTGACATATATCGGCAGAAGGCTCTCAAGCCCCACATGCTATTGAGTTATCTTTAAGATTACCAAAAACTAAAATTTACCTAAATCTAAAACAGAACAAGATTGTTGACACTTTTCAACAAAACACTGCTAACATTCCTTTTTTGTATAAGTAACATTTCTTTTAATTTTTGTTTATTTTACTCATCAAATGTCTACATCTCACTTGAGTCACTTTGGTGGTTTACAGTTTAAAAAAACCCATTGTATTGGGTGCAATAGAAACGTCTCTGAAACTGTTTAAAGCTGTTTACAATTATTGGCATATAACACCCCATTGGATTAACTGCAAATAGTCTTTTTAGTGATTCATTAAATTTGAATCAATATAAGTAAGTAATTTGATGAGTTGTTGTGAATTAAAGCTTTATTCGCAGAAGATCTACATTACATAATAGATTTTCTTGAAGTATCTGAAATTGATTATTAGTCCTTGGTCAAGATACAGCTTATTAATCTCTTTTTAATATAAATGACAACAATAATATGTTCGTGTTGTGCGCAAAATTTGTAAAGTACATTTTATGTTAATCTTTCATTCTGTATTAATTGTTAACTGCTTGAGTACACCTGTGTAAAATACAGTTAGTCAAATTGGTATGTTGTGCTTAAGCACAATATGTTCAAACATAATTTAATAATATATGTGGTGGTGGATATCTCCAAGTAATTGTTGAATTATTTCACTGTTCTCCAAAATTGATTCAGCTGCTCATATGTTTATGGTATAGATAATGTCTTCTAAGAACATATCCTCACCAGTGGTCGAACATTCAAGGTAAAGTGTATATCGCATTTGCTGAATGCATGATTTCCAAGCGCTTGCATAAGGACACTTGCATGAAGTTTGAATCAGCAGAAAAGATTAACTAATCATACATATTGCTTCATTCTATACTGTGCATTTTTCTCTGTCATTAATTCTGGCTGACTATAATTTGGTGCACAAGAGTGATTTCGATTATGGTTAGCATGAAAATGAAACATTCAGGATTGTTTGAGGTAAACATCCAAGGGAAACAACTTCATAAAATGCATATTGTTAGGTATATATTTGTGTCTAGCAGCTGACAAGAAAATGAAAAAGACACCATTAAAGTGATTCACCTAATTTGTAATAATGTCTCCAAGAAATTACTGTATTTTCTGATGCTGAATGTTTTTCAAAACATTAGAAAAAGCATTCAGTTATCAACCTACTTAGATTTTTAAAATTATTTTTAAAATTATTGATGAATGTATTTTATTTTTTCTTTATGTACACTGAGAACATATGCCCCAAAGACAAATTCCTTCTGTGTCCAATCACACTTGGCCAATAAAGAATTCTGTTCTATTTTATTTTTAAAATATGCAGTAAACGTAGACAGTATACTTGTTCAGCATTTATTGTAATATTTAGCCAAACTAATGAAAGTAGAATTTTACTGGATTCAGCTATCATACAATGACCAACAGAGACATCCCAAAAAGCTTATAAGTAGGAAATGGTCTTCTTTAAATATTGCTCCCTAATAATTGGTTTAAGCCATGCTGCCTTTGAGCCTCAGCTTAATATATATAACTATTAAACCATTGCTCCTGTTCTCTATGAATATGTCTAGCCCTGAGGGCCTAGATTTGCCACCTGCCAAGTTTGTCTGTGGCCCATGGATTCTCAATCCCATGTACCCTCCTTTAAAAATCCAACATGTACATGTTCATACTCCAGTCATTCAATTTTAGCCTCTAAGAAAGGAAGCAAGCATGAACATGAATGCAGGCAGCTGCCATCCCCCTTTCTGCAGGGACCACCTTCCTCAATCTGGGTAGGACAAGTGGTCATGAGGATGGCATCTGGGAGTGGGTCAAGCTATTTTGCATCAGCTGCCAAAGCAGTCTCCAGCTACCAGGATGGAGAAGATCTGACCAACTGAGGGGTGAGAGAGAAAAAAGGAAGGAGCTGGGAGACCCTGAAATAATGGTGGAAGCTTCTCCACTTATCATGATGGGGGAGAGGTGAATCTATGAAAGGCCTGAGGGCTGGAATATCATCACACCACTGAGTTGCTACAATACATTTCTTCCTATGGCAGATATGCATGAGCAAGTCTGAGTGCCTCCCTTTGGCTCCTCCTTTACCACCTGCTTGAGGAAGAAGAACTGGAAGGAAGAGTAAAGACTACAATTGTCTCCCCCACCCCATTTCACACATGGATTTTGAGGAATAAAGGAAGAGGGGAGGAAGAAATCTATTACATTATCCCAAATAATCTGAGGCCACAATATGGAGGAACATGAGCTAGCAGACGTATCTAAGTGAATATGACCAAAATGTAGCATAGAAGGCTAGATAGGTGACTTGGAATTTCCCTTAAGATGAGAGCTGGAAAGAGCCCATTTGAGGCCATTATTAGGGCTAAAAGATCAGAAGGAAGGATGTGCAATAAACCTGGCTGAGGTATCTTTTAAAACAGTGGCCCCCAACCTTTTGGGCACCAGGGACTGTTTCTCTGGAGAGAAGTTTTTCCACAGACTGAAGGGGGCATGATTTTGCATGCTGCCTGCATCCTTCAGATGGGGCTTTGCTTGCTTGTGTGGGCCAGTTTCTGGCATGCCATAGACCAGTGCCGGTCCATGGACCAGGGTTTGGGGACCCCTGTTTTAAAGGACTGATGAGGGATTTGTGAAATCCTCTATTCTTGTTCATCTTTTGCCTGCAACAGGCTTTTGTTGGAGATTTGAAAGTATATCCCAATGGTGGGATGGGGCAGGAATTAATGGGTCGTCCTTAGATAAAAAGAAGCTTTCCTTGGAAAGATTGTCTACTAATGGTGCTGAGCTATAGAATCCAGCATCCCTTATCATTAGCCAGAGTGGCTGGGGCTGGGAATTGCAATTCATCAACATTTATAGAGCTATGTGGATTATGGATTAAAGTGTGTTTAAATAAGTGACTGTTTGTATTGATGAATAAAAAGATTTTAGAATTCACCCCTCAGGTTAATGAGCTGTTAATGAGCTTCTAAATTTGCTTTTGCACATTTCAGCAGCAGATGCTATTTTGCTGCCTTGTTCACCTCCATGGCTGACTCCAAGTTCCAGTAGAGCAAAGGAGAAAACTTTTCTATATTTTTCATGCTATGGCTTACTTCATATACCTCTGTTGTATCTCTTTTTGTTGATCTTCCTTCTAAACCCCTAAACACTGTAGGAATCTGTGCTTTAGTGCTTAAATCACAGATTTATATTGAATAAATACATATAAAGTAACATGCAAGAAATCATAATTACACCTTTTCAAAAATACTACAACAAAACCAAAGTAAGCCATATAAGAATGTTTGCCAAAAAAAATCATTCTGGCTATATTTTAGCATACCTATGCTTTTTTTTCATGTAAAAAAATCCTGTGCAATTTGAATTTTCTTCATTTGCATTTCATAAGTAATTCTGATTTTAAATCTACTTAATTTTAGCTATACATTATTGTAAAAAAAAATTGAGAAACCTTTCCCTCTTGTTTATACTTGTAATCAATTTAAGTTTTATATAGTTGCTAGTTTGGGTAAGTGCTATATATTTTAAGTCTTTTGCATATACATAATATTCAATAGTAACACATACCAATTGTGGTAAGAATTCAGCAGGTAAAATCTTATTAGATACCTATAAAAATAATGTGTTTAGTTGCATATTAAGAGGAACATTATATGAGCACCATCTAATGGTCACATTTAGATCAGCAAAGCTGCTCACTGTCTTGAACTCTCTAGCCTTCTGGTAGTATCTTACTGAAAAGTTTGTTCTAGGTATGCTTGAGGTTGAAGTTACCAGTATGAACACAGCTGACTGAACTCAGTTGGTGTCAGCTGATATTTGAGTCAGTACTGATTATGTCATAGTATAACTTTGCCAAAGTCTGAATCAATATATATTTACCTATCAAGCATTATTCAAAAGAATTCAATAAACTATCAGTGTTGTTATAGACATTCATTGCATCCAGGTCAAAATTATATATCTTAGTTTTAGTTGGGAAAATACCTGATAAAGTTCTTTCTCTTTTTAGGTAATATATAATACCATTTATTTGTGTAATAACGAGAGATGAGTCAATATTACTTTCACAGATATTTAACCACACATTCTTCTTTCTGGGTTAATCTTTACATTGAAAACTACCCAGTTCACACAAAACGCATTTAAACATTATTCTTCTTTCTCAAAATGTGTTAATTAAATGCATTTTGGTACCTTTTATGTAAAAAGAATGCATGCTGGAAACTGTGCCTCTCCTAATTTTGATCAGAATTTGTAAATTTCAGTTCTGCTAAGAATCTTTAGTTACATGATAATGATGTGGAATATTTTGTTGTCAATAGCCATACCAGCTGATTTTGTACAGCATAAGAGAAATGCACAATACGTGCAGCGTGGTGGCCTAGAGATGGAGCTCTCAACTCATAATCAGGAGCCTATGAGTTCGATCCTAGGTAGAGGCTGGTATTTCTCTCTGTGGATTCAATAAGTTATTATCTGCTGTGAACTCCGTGTAGGCACCAGGAAGGGCAGCCGGCCAGCAATAAATGGTTGTGCTCCTTTCAGGCATCCCAACTCCACACTGATGCAAGGGATTACGGGGTCATTAAAAGAAAAAAAATGGTAACACAAACTATGATCATAACATCATAGAGGGTGAGAGACAGTGCATGTTCTAAGAAAAGAATATGAAGCTGTGACTTCCAGTGTCAATTCTGTACCTTCTTTACAGTTTGAAGTAATGTCACCTTTAGATACAGCAGAATCACTCTGAAAGTGATATGAGCAGTACCTAAATTTGATAAATAAATAAAACTCTAAATCTATAGATTCTGCACCTGGGGGGGGGGAGGTGTACATGGGTTTGACATTCATTTCAGTGTAGATATTACAGTCTATACATAAATGAAATGGAATGTGAATCTAAATCGATAGTGAGGAACGCAGTCAAAATCCTTTCTCAGCACATAATAAGCTGAGTCTAAAAATGGTGAAACCTGTAGCCATTACTATTGATTTTAGTGCAACTTTCCTCATTTCAGCAATTCAGTAGTATAAAAATGAATTTCTCTCCCCTTTCTGGCATGACTCTTAGTAAGATTAATAAGATATTTTCTCTTGTCGTTATTCTGAATTGGCTCATACATTCAAAGCTGATCATTCACATGAAATTATCTTGAATCCCGTTCAGAATGAAGCAGATAACATCTCCTGCTTTCTGTAGAGTACCATCATAATCATATTCCCAATACAAAAACAGACTCCAAATGCTTATACCAAACAGCATTTAATTGTGAGTCAAATTACTGCAGTTTGATATCATGGCTTCAATAATGCTGATGCCATTATTCCAGTAACTATGTAGGTCAGCACAGAAATGTCATCCAATAACCGGTGGACTTGTGTTAAAGCAAAAAAAAATTGGGCAAAAATACATAAGTGGCTAGAAAAGATGATAGGAAAACATGCAGATTTTAAACCCGATTTTTTTTCTATTGGGTATAGCCCCAGAAAAAATTGATAAACAAAATATATATTTAATACTGCATGTATTAACAGTGGCAAGCATTATATTTGCACAATATTGGAAAAATGAAGAAATATCATGAGATGAAGAGATCATTAGGAGGATACTGGATTGTGCAGAAATGGACAGACTTACATTGAAGATTAAACAGAAAGAAGATACAGAATATTATCAAACATGGAACTTATTCTACCAGTGGTTGGAAAAAAAGGGATGGAGATTAAGAATGTGATCTGTACTGCTAATCAAATAAAATAACCCAGACAACACGATGTTTATTTAGCACTAACAAAATGTAAACAATAGAAAATTAATAAAATTTTACTTTAAAAAAAATGTCATCCAATAACTGAAAACCAAAGCTAAATTTCAGATCATGTAGGCTGAAGGAACAAAATTTGATTTGTACTTCTAGATAGATCAGAAATACAAAGTGTGGTGTGCATACAGTCCAACCCTACTAATTTACAGCTCCCGGAGCATCGGTGGTGCTGGATTTTTCAGGCAGATGATACAGATGAAATGTGTACGTTAAGACTTCAAGACACGCATTATACCTTTTAGAAATTCTACACACACGTTTTACTCCTTAAAACCTCTCAAATGGTAACAATTAATTGAACTGTTCAATTAATTGTTCACATTTTGAGAGGTTTTAAGGAGTAAATTGGGTGACTTAATTCTTAAGAAAGCTTAAATGACAATTTTGCTACTTCTATTTCCCTGAACCTCACCCAAATGACTTATTTGTAATTGCTGCCCTAGAACACAAAAATGATAAAATGTTATAAGAAAACAATAAAGGAAAAACTTCTAATGTGTGGTTGTTAATGTTCGATATAAAGCCTGTTGTAACTATCAGACTGACAGCTTACGTACTCATGGTATGGATTGTAAAAAGAAAATCAGAATTTGGAACAAAAGTAAAAGGGTATCATATACTTTATAGTATTTACTAAGGGGTTGTCTGAAGTCATGACTGACTTGTTTTGTTTTGTCTTTCTTTTAATCAGACAATGTTTTTCTTGACAAGCCTTCAACAAAATACATCCAAGTGGACATGGAACAGACGTCAATCATCCCAGTTCACCAAGTCATTGACAAAGTGAAAGATTACTACAATACTCAATCAGACAATTTCTATAGAAATATGATCATGTCAGACTCCCTGAGCCACAGTACAAAGTTCTGAATATCTGGGTATCTGGAAGAAGACAAGTCAACAAGCAGAATAAAGATTATTAAGTGTTGAACTTGTGGTGGCTGGCTGAAGATATAAACTCTACCGCAGTGTTTTGCTTTATCCAGTTATATAAGCTGTTCAGCTACCTATACTTGGAGAAACAGAACATCTAATTAATTCTCTCCACTGACCTGATATTGATGCTGACACTCTCTTATCAACAGTTCAAGCATCTATCAGTGACGTGTTTATTAATCCCATCTATAATCTTGCAAAGTTACGAATCTTGAAAAGCCCAAAACTAAAGCTTGTAGCTTCCAAAGAAATTTTCAAAGCATGCTGTTAAGATGTTGCATCAATCCAAGTTTTTTTCTGTTTTATATATGTGTGTGTCTGTGTGCATATGTAGCCTTACACAGGGAGAGATATCCAATTGTGTATGTCCATAGGTATAAATGGATTCCCTTGGTTCATATAATCAAATCTGCTCTGAAAAGAGGGATGATAGCATATTCTGCTTGCAGCATAAGCAGAAGTCTGCTTGCGCAATGCTAGAGAGGTCATTTGGGATTTTATAGATTTTTTTTTCTCCACAGACAAGGCACAGAAAAATATTTTTAGTGAATTTATACTTTTTTGTGCCTGATTACAGAAACCAAAAGCGTTTCAAAGATTATCTTGCTCTTGATCTTAACTCTCGCTTGCAAACTCTGGGCCATATTTATTATTTTTTAATGGCAGAAGTATTGAAGTATGCTTCTTTGATTTTGGAAAAGCTTAATGAAGTGTTTTATATAACTTGAAAGTTTGCCTAGTTATAGATCAAAAGAAACTGAACAGTTAAATATGTCACAGTTGCTATGTATCTTCATCATGATCAAAGAATAGAAATTCTGAATCAGTCCAATATTATATATGAACTTCCATCAGTTTTTCCTAATTTGCTTTATTTTCACATCCTTAGATATGTGGAATTCCAGGATGGAACATGAAGGTTTTCCATTGATTTGTGCCTTAAGAGCGATGTTTATTCACCTATACAAATCAAGTTATTGCCAATTCTTATACCTTTTCACCCAGATATACTTTTCCAAGATATGTTTTGACACATACCTAACAAGAAATCTTTATCATTTCAGATACACACAGCTGCTGAAACAATTGAGATTTTTACATGTAAGCATAGCAGTCATGCTATCTATTCTTCCCATCATACAGTATTTTGAATTACAGATTATATTATTACATACTCTGTAGCAAATATACTTAGATTTACTAAAGTCAGTATGCCTCATCTTTAAAGGAGAAGGTTGTTATATTCATTGTTTACAAATATAGCACAAATTTTCTTTGGGTGAAATTAGCTAAAATAAACACTCCAAATATTAAAAAAATAATATGCTAAATATAAAACAATCTTGGTCACTTGCTCAATTCTTTAACAACTCTCTGTGTGCTACTTTATTTAATATCCCAATAATATATAGCATAATCTCCAGTATGGTTTCTTAGAAGCAATTCCAATACAAGAAGGCTTATTTTAAGGAAAATGTATTTGAATACAAGAAGGCTTATTTTAAGGAAAATTTGTACAGAATTGCAAATTTGACCAGTGACTGACAGGTGATCATAGGATTTTCCCCTCTTTCTATGGCAATAATCTCTGCATGCTTATTTTCAAAGTAAGTTTCAGCTCCATCTGTATTAAAGCTGTTTAACAACTACAATTTATTAATTTGCACCATCAGAATTGTCAAATAAAGTTGCCCTGTTACACTAAAGTTGTTTGAACTTCAAACTATTTAAATTGTTTTATAATTCCTAAAAGTATTTATTACAGGTTAAGGATTTAATTTAATATGAGTGAATGATTCCTTATGACATCAAATTATACCAGAGTCTTACGGGATCAAGCAGCTTTACTAAAGAGAATGTTTTGTTCATATATGCCTTCTAAAAAATTAGTTTATATCTCTTAATAAATTTCAGAAAGTAGCTTATGTAACATTTCTTCTGGATAAAAATATTCAAAGTAAGGGAAATGTATTTCTGTATATGGTTATTGGAAGTAAATAATATTAAAATGGTAAATAAGGCTTTACTTTCATTAGGAAAATTGTAATACTTTAGTTTCCCCTTAAGATGGTTTTATCTGACCAATTTAATGTGAAATGTGCCTATATTTTAGTCAAATAAGAATGTTCTTTGTATTTACTACCATGTAGTAATCCTTTAAAATTTATTTCAGATGAATAGTTTTTCTAGTGCTCTTCTTTCATTGTATCATCTTTCTGTATAAATCTTTGGTTTTCTCATCAGCAGAGCTTTACTTTCTTTGTATATATTTATTTATTTCTGAGGTTCAAAATATGTCAGCATATTTCAACTGCACACTAGCAATCTTTGTAATTATATGCAAACTTTAAGTGATAGGGAGAAAAATAGGTGTGTGTGTATGTGAATATGTCTGCATGTTGGATTTGCTATGTGTACAGTTTATTGGATAAGCTTTTGTTTATCACGGAAATACTGATATAATTTCAAACATCAATTTTTAGGACTAGTGTACAATTTATAGAAACATTGTAACATCAGTAGTCTAAGTCATTAAATTTTTCAAAATTGTGAGTGGCTCTTGATTCTTTGCAACTGATCAATGAAATTCTTTGATAAAATGCTGGCGAATAACCAGACACTGAAAGGGAACTCTAAACAGCCTAATGACCTTAGGGTCACAGGAGACTACCTGATTGAAAAGAGGAGGGATAACATAAGAGGGAAGGTATTTTTATGTATTGTCAGGGATTTCAAGATGAGAAGAAAAGCAAACAATCTGATCATTATTCTCCAAAATAGTGCAAAATTGCAATTTCAGGCAAATAGTTCACCCTTTTCAGATAGTTTGGAACACTAAAATTGTAACATTAAAATCCTAAAAGTGCACTCACTTTTATCTCCTTAGCCAATACTTGGCATCACCACAGGCATTTCTTACACATCCATAAATATATAAACATACATTGCACATCTTTATTCCCTGCTCTCAGTTTTGAACCATTCTCTAAGCATGTCATTTATTCATGTGGAAGTTTTCTTCATCTGCCACTGTGTCTGAATTTAATAACCAACTTTCTCTTCAACTCCATGCTTGAACAAAGCATTCCAAGATTCAAGTCTCTTCATTTTATTCAATAAATATAAACCTTTCTCACAATCATATCTTTCTCAGTGACCTGGTGTATGCACCAGCCCAGGTTAAAGTCTTATTGCATTTGCAACATTTTACTCGTAACTGCTTGTACCTTTCCAGTACAAGTTCTGGAACTTTCCATTCATTCTGACAAGACTTTCCAAGGGACAAATGAAGATTTTGCATCCGCTAAGGATGCAGTCTTCACACTACACACACAAAGCAGCATTGCTGCTTCTTAACCAAACCTTATTCATATTTAAACTTTTCACCAGTTATATCATCTACTTCTGCAGTTTTACCATTATTCAAGAGTCATACATTTATTAGATCTTTTTCAGCACTTTTTCCTTGAACATTAACATTTATAGTGTTACTTACTATCCCACTCTTTCAAATCTCTAAAGTGTTCCTTCCGGCAGACCGTCATTTCAGTTTAATTCCAAATCGTTTTATCCATTTTAATTCCATTTGCTTGCTGGAGGCTTCTTGTCATCCCTTCTCACACAACCCTCTTTCCCCACTATACATTTTATATTCTCACTCTCATTCTTTGCAGCATTTTCTTCTATCAGTTATTATTTTAGTTCTTCATTTTACCAAATACCTTTTTATTCTTCCCATTAGCACAACTACACACGTATATGACACTCTGTAACTTCATTCTTTTCACTTTGTTTTAAGATCCTGCAACCTCTTTCCTCACATTCAGTTTCCGTATTCCATATTAAAGCTTAATATGTTTTTGTACAAGTCTGGTACATTCTCTTCCTGCAGTCATTCCACTTTCACTCTGTCTTCTTTTATATCTTTCCCATCATATCTTCCATTTTATTTTTTCCACAAATCCTTCCTTTACACTAATAAAAATGGTTTATTCAGAGTCTCATCACCTTTCCCTAATCTTCTCAGTCTTTCTGAAACAAATAGCAATAGCACTTAGACTTATATACTGCTTCACAGTGCTTTATAGCCCTCTCTAAGCAGTTCAAAGAGTCAGCATATTGCCCCCAACAATCCAGGTCCTCATTTTACTGACCTCAGAAGGATGGAAGGCTGAGTCAACCTTGAGCTGGTCAGAATCGAACTGATGGCATTGGCAGAGTTAGCTTGC
>JANHFL010003604.1:19396-47191 GCA_032468155.1 Oxyrhabdium leporinum | reverse complement strand
GGATGGAAGGCTGAGTCAACCTTGAGCTGGTCAGAATCGAACTGATGGCATTGGCAGAGTTAGCTTGCAGTACTGCATTCTAACCACTGCGCCACCATGGCTCTTATGCTTTTGTGATCATTATGAAAGGGAGAAAAAGAACTGAGTGACCCATACTAAAAACATCCAACTCCAAATATTATGATGACTTTGCCCAGATGCTTGATACAGATATTAAAACAACAAGAGTGACAGATTGGTTCCCTGTGGAACTTCACAGCCTAGTATCCATGAGGCAAGGAAGAAATCTCTCAAAGCTATATTCTTGCTGCCAAACCAGGTACGAAACTGGACTGGAATGGATACAGATACATATGAAGTACATATGAAAGTAATGTAATTCTGAGTAAGTATGCATCCAGCAAAGGCTACAGCTTTAAAGTTAGCTGATAAATATTAGCAGATGTATATATGGATAAATACTAATTTCTGGAAGCAAATCATAAGACATAGTTACAATTTTGATTACTAATCTTAGCAAATACACCTGCTTATATACAGTTGGAGATCGTGTAACAGGTGAACTTTGAGACTGTTAGGAGCTATTATGGATAAATATCAATTTCTCCATGTTTCTGTGACATAGAATCCATTGCTCTTATTATTTGAGATCATGTTCTGCCTCCAAAGTTTGTAGGTACCATTGTTTCGGAGTGAAATTAAAGTTTGGATGGGGGACAGTTCATAAAAGAAGCTTGCCATGCTTTATACATATTTACAGCTCCATTGTTTCTTCTGCTCAATCTGTTGAGAATGATGGTGTGATGATCTTAGTGACTTAGCATTCCTGCATTGCAGCAGTTCCCTGCATGTTTGCCTCAAAATAAAAATAGAAATTATGCAGAAACCTGGTTACCTGCATTAGCTAGAATGAGCCAGCAGAGTGCAATATGGCACCATGTTGGTTATGCACAGAAACTTTCAAAAACATTTTAATTCTGTATGCAGTTGCAAACATAATTGTGTTAAGCAGAAAAATCTACATGCAGACCAAAGTCTCAACTCATATCCTGAAGGCATATCACAACATAAAGCAAATTTTAATTCTGCATACTTATAGGAGATTCAACAGTAATGGATATTGTGAATACTAGAAGAGATAGAAAAAGAAAAGCCTATTCATAATGCCTTCTTTAGACAGGGCCCTTCATCACTAAATGATAGATAAGCCTATTAACGAACAGAACAATGAATCAGCTCTCAACTTACGTTCCATTTTCATGTCACAGGTCATGCTTTCTTTGATTAATTTTAAAGTTTGTATGAATATTCATGTCCCATAATCAAATATTTGTTCATTTTAAAATGACTATTGAAAAAAATACTTGAGGCACAGAAAAAGAAGATACCGCAATCACTATCAGCTTTTTTTATGTGTTCTGAAATGGAAAGAAAAGTTTGCATTCTCTGTGGTTAGGATCCTTTTGAAGTTTTCCCATTCCTCTAAAAATATACATATTTTTTATTCTAGAGCATATCTATATGTCTGTATATAATCTACCAAGAGTGAATTTACAAAACACTATAGTACATTAACCATTGGTGTTGAAGATTCCTGAGAATATCATGGATAGCCAAGAAAACAAACAAACTTATCAAACAAAACAACCCAGAGTTCTTACTTAAGAGACAAATGATCAGGCTTAAATTGTCATAACTTTGGAAACATTATTTGTTTCCAAAGACACAGCTCTCTGGAAAAATATGTAACTTTGGGAAAGGTGGGAATAAAGAGAAGACAACAACCAGGAGAATTGCAACTACACTTGCAGTGGATATACGATTAGAAGACTTAACAGATTAGCTTGGAGACAGGTTGTTCCAGATAAAAAATCTCTGTGGTCACTGAAAAATCAGTATGACTTGATAGCATATCATATTGGTTACTTGAGATGCTGCCTTTCTTCCATAGTATCTGATCTTGTAGGGTTGGTGTGTTCTGTGTTCCTTTGATTAAACAACACTATCTATCAAGGCCTCACAAACATGTCTTCTTTGTAACCATGCCTGTCCTCCAAAATCTAAGCATAACTGGAGTCTGGATAGCTCCCACTCTACTATTGTTCAGAAGATTCATGAAGTTTGGGCTCTTCTCTCAGGTGTTTGGCATGGGAAAGTGAAGTCTCTTCCTTCGTTCCACTTGGTCTGTCATACTTACCATCTTTTATCTTATTGGTTTCATTGATGTTTCTTTGATTGTTGTGAGCTCCTAGAGTCACTAGGAGTTGGGTGGCAATTATTACTTTAAAAAATTATTATGGTATAACCAGTCACAGATCATCCCATTTGTTGACTACTCCATATAGAGTGCTTTTACTTTAATGACATTGCATTTTTTTGCTCATTTTTATCCTAGAGCTCTGGAGAACCCCAAAAGGCTGCTTCTAACATGTTCACACACACACTATAAAATAGTAGAGGCAGTGTTGCTTACATAGAGGCATTCAGCAGAGCTAAGGGAGAGCATATGATCAAATAAGCATTACACTGACCCTTTTCTACATTCATTGTTACATTACATACACAGGAGCCAAAGGTAGCATTACAACATTGTGGCACTATGTTGTAATGCACTTACATTCTGCTGAAGCCATTGGAGTCTCTGGAATTTCTCAGTGACTCAGTTGAAGTATTAACCAAGGATTTGGAAGGCTCGGGTTCTATCGATCTTCAGCCATGGAAACCCACCCAAGTAACCTTGTGGTAAGATGAGCAGCCAATAAAGTTGGTAAAGTAAATTAAATAAACTCAAGGGAGTGACTCTCCTTCTGCCCAGCTCCCTTCACACAGTTGCTATTCAAGGAAATAAAAGAGCTGGTAGAGGAAAGGCAGGATATAAATCTAATCAAGCAACAAATAAAAATTTGCATTTTTTGTTAATTTATAACAGCTATTCAAAGTTTGATTTCCAATGGACACCGGGATAACTGAAATCTTCTGCACATCTTTTCCTGAAAGACAGATTTGCCTATGTGCGGCAGTATGAGGAAACATGGGATAGAAAAATGATAGAATATATATAGAGGGAAACATACTGTTCAAACTATGCTTCTAGTAGTATTCAACATTATGTAGAGTGCAGGGAATGTGAAAAAATGGAGAGAGCAAGAAATTAAAGGCATGAGTTAAACATGAAACACTGCTAAAACTAGTATTTGTATTCACAACATTCTGAAGTACAATGGCACAACTAAACATTCTCAACTCACTCATTTTCTACCGTAGCAGAAGACTAAAGATTTCTAAGCCCAGCATCCTGTTTCCTCAAGTGGCCCTCCAAATAATCACATGGAAATCCACAAAACAGGACAGAGCAATAAATGCAGATTTAAAGAACCTGTTAACATATTAATGAAAGAGCCCAGGCCAAGCAGATGAGTTAGAATATATCAGGTGCTTTTCTCAAAGTTCTTTGATCATTTCAAAAGAAGGAATGATAAGAATTAAACACTATACTCAATCTGAATCGGAGCAAAAACAACTAGTCTAAAAGACGAGCTGAAAAAAATAAAGTGCAGAACATTGATTTAAAGATGTTAGATTTTCCCCCTTTTCTGCAAAGCAATGAAAAAGGCTTCATCTGGAAAAGGTATTTGGGACAGTTTGAACTAATGTGTGGGAAGGCTTGGCAGGCTTTGTATCTTTTTGTACACATCTGGAGTAAAAGAATTTTCCCTAACATAAAAAAAAAATGGCATGAGGTAATCTGTTAAAGCTGTTTGGGTATGAAACACCTTATTTCTTTCAGGCTTACATTTAGAAACAGAGAAACATAAACTGACCGTAGAAAAAGGCCAAGTGGCCCATCAAATCTGTCCTGTGAGTTTGTTTATTTGTTTTCTTTTTGATGCATATATTTTTAATTTTTATTTATTTTTAATTTTGGTTGGATGATGGACGTATGTTTATCCCAAGCATCTTTAAATTCAGTTACTGATGACTGACCTGCTACCTCAGCTGGAAGTTGGTCCAAAGCTTCGGCTACCCTTTCTCTGAAGTAATACTTTCTAACATCACTTTTGAACTTCCCTCCTGTCAATTTGAGGTTATGCTCCTGTGTTATTGATTTTTGCTTAATGTTGAAAATATGTTTTGCTTAGTATTGAAATGTTTTACCATTCTAGTAAATTCAGCATGTATCAGGTAAGCATAGACAAATACTCCTGTTATTGGAATTAATTTTTCTCCCAAACCAAGATTTTTTTAAAAAAAGGATGTGATCCCATTAAAGGCAATGAGGCTAACTCTAAGCAAGGATGTTTAAGATTCTGCTATATATATCTGAAAGTGAATTCCAGTTCCCATAGCTGGCTTTAGGCTAAGGCCAAGTGGGCACTGGCTTAGGTCGCCATAGCTTAGGGGGCACAAATGCCACCCCTCTTTCCAAGAACAAATTCCACAAGAAAAATTTCTCTTACTTTAAAGAATCATAAATTCATTTTGTTAAATACATGATTTCAGGTATTTTTGTATTAAGACTTAGCCATTTTCAATTAACTGTAGTTGACATATCTGCTTCAGTGTAATGGTAGATCAAGTAGTAGTTGCCAAGATCATGTCACACATAGCAGATGTTAAACAAATCATCCTAAATGGGGAAAAAAAATCACATTTGTGGGTGGTGGCGCCAACCGTCAATGTGCCCTAGAGACACCATATGACTTTGAGCCAGTACTGGCAATCAGTCATTTCTGGCACAGATATACTATAATTTGCACCACCTCTAAAACAATAACTTCTAGCTTTGCTTTAGATGAGAAAATTACTCATTATTTAATGCCTAATGCAGAAATGTCTAGGGTGATGCAGAGGGGAAAGAGATACCTTGAAGGATAGGAGGAAGAGCCACTATCAAGGCAATGGTGAGATAAAAGGGGCCTAAGCCCAGGTCAAAAGAAGTAACTTGAGAAAACATCTCCAACAATTCCTTCATAGTTCACCCAAAGATGAAGGGAGGGAGGGCAGAGTACTTTCAGACTTGTAATATTCTGCTACTATAGCTGTTGCAATGAAAGTACTACTGATCCACATGGCATTGGGATTTTTTTAACCTCATTTGCTTTGTTGAGCTGACGGGCAGAGGCAACCAGGTCTGCAAGATGATGGGCGCAGAAATCCAGCTCTTCCTGTCATCATGTCATCATCACACATGTATAAAAAAGGTGAAGCTTGTATTGCAATGCTGAGCCTGAAGTCTTGCAAATTTCGATACACAACTTCTTCCCTGAAAGACATCCACACCTTAGAAGCTAAACACTGCTAGCAGAGGGGAATTTCATGCTCTCAAAAGTGGTGGAATCAAACCACATGTATAAAATGATCGACAAATCAGAATCAAATTGCTAATATTTGAACACTGAATTCTAAATTATAATCTCCCAAACCAAAGAAGTTAACAAGTGTCAGATGTTTACAAAAAGTTTTATACAACAACCTCCAGCCTTTTAAGAGCCAGGGTAGAAATATTCTCAATACAGTACACAAGCCAACGATGGGATGACGGTTGTTATCAAGAATGCAGGGAAAGTTGATATCTTCCCTTCTATTTTCCACTGAAACCTGCTTCAGAGGAACATGAATATTTGGCTCTTCATTCATATCCAATTTGTATTTTCTACTGACCATGTTCTTGATGCATTTCCTCAAGGAGCCAATTTGTTCCAGAAAAGACAGTGAAATGGAAGCTGAGGGACTGATAACAACAAGAATGTAAAACTCAAAATTGCACATGGATTACAAAACCATCGTTTAGAAAAAAAAGCTTCTTTCATTTATTAGATTTAAAGCAGCTGCTCCTAGACGACTTGGCCGTACTGTTATGTATAAATACCTGAAGAATAGTTAACTTTATTCTACCAGTCAAAAATAGAAGTAAATATTCCTTGTTAAAACATAGTGCGTAAAACTATTAATTTTTATTGCTGCAAATGCTCTCTAAAAGTTATCTCTTATTTTGGTCTCTATCCATTCATATGCATGCAGCAATATACGCTAGTCCACATATGTATGTGAATGAAAAACAATCACTATCAATAAAAAGCCAACATGTAATCTGATATTTCTTCAATTCTAATTAACATTACCACTTTTTTTTGCCCCATCTTTCCTCAGTAACCTCAAAGGAGACACAGGAGATTGGACCAGAAGACCTCCAGGGTCCCTTCGAACTCTGTTGTTCTGATATTCTGAGACTATTTTTTGAAGTTACCTAGTTTGGTAATGAAATGTCTGCAAGAAAACCACCAAGCTCAGAGAGTCCCAAGGACTATATAATGAGATATAATGTCTTTATGACAGGACAGCAGCAACTTGAATTCATTGGATAGTGTTATTTTTTTAAAATGATTATGTAGAGTTTAGCACAAGATTACCTAAAAATAAGTTTCACTGTATTTAGTGGAGTTCCTTATAGGTCAGTTAGCCTCAAAAATTTCTCTTTAAAAGATAGTTTAGTCATATTTTAATAATAAATACTATATTCTGACATTTAAAAAAGGACTCCATTCTCCTAGTAATTGTATTGTACTACTTTATACTAATTAGGCTGTGTGTAATAGTTTATATTCACTCCCTGAGGGACTTTGCACCATAGCAGGTATGTGATTCCCATCAAGGTGAGGAGAAGCACAGTTCTTCTCAACAAGGCACCTGTATCATCTCAAACCTCAACTAGCACTTGCAATGTCTACCACAAATACAGTATTATGTGCTTTTATATACATAATTCTACTAAAAATATAGAAACCAGATAGAGGAGACAAGTTATTGGCTAGCTTTTGAAGAGCAGGCTCAGAGAAACAACAAAGAATATAGTCCTTCCAGACAGGCTAAATGCATCGACTGCCCAACGGAAGAATGCTTGGGTGATGGGCTAACATACAGTAACATGCAGTATTAACTTTCTACAGGAAGTAAGTTTTTGATGTGAAGAAATATTCAAATATTCAATCTCTTGCTTGCATTGTAAAGTGATATGATTTCAGAAAAGCTATATATTTAATTTCTTAATAGGTAGCTGTTGAGGTAATTGGACATAAAGTGAATCATTTATAAATGAATTATTCTCAAGGTGTGTTTAATTGAACATGATTCACCTATATGCTCATGCACTAGCAGTACCTGAAACCTTGCGTTTCAGCTATGCAATTACTGACATGTATGATTCTTTTACAGAACTGCATCAAACTGAACACACTACATTGCTAGGGCTTATGCCGCAAAATCAGTTCACAAATATACTCTCATTTTTTTTAAAAAGCCTTTCTTTCCTAATTTGGGAGGACAAATGAGTTTCCATTCCAAGAAACTCTGTTAGCAATTGTAAAAATAGAATATGGACCAGAGAGCAAGGAAATTAAGAGGTATGATACGATCATTAAGCAAATGATTATATAAAAAATTGAAAAGCATGAACAAATACACAAATGTGTTTCTGTGAAATAATGGATTTGAGTGCACAATACTGGAGGCATGTGAAGGACTATTTTGGTTGTGGATCTGATAAAATATTTTTATCTAATTAGATAAAATTCTAGTGTCAGTTTTGCATGAAGCTTTCAACAATGTAAGAGATAATATTGTATTTTAGAAAATCAGTGCATTATATTTTCGCCCCTTTCCAGATAGTCATTTCTCACCTGACATTAACCACTTGTCCACTTCCTAAGGCCCTATCTCGTTACACCACCATATTTTCCATACCACCTGCCTTTCAACTTTCTTGCATTAGAATTAGAATTCACAAAGTTGGTTCAAACTTTAAAAGAATGGCCCAAAAAGCAGACCACCTCATTAAACATAGAAAAAAAGCATTTCTGTTCCAAGAGAAAGTACTTCTGTTCTACAGCTTTAGTTTGCTTCTATTAGTTGTATGCTCAGCTGTGATAAAAAGAGCTCCTTTCATTTCTGAAGGGAAAAAAAAATAACCTTCCAGTTAACCATTTTTTTCATGAAACCATTAATTTAAACACTGCACATATGTAAACTTTGCCTTCAAGTTAGATGGTTTTATCTTACATCATCAATTTCTAAAAATAAAGAAAAATTGTCATTTTTCTTCATTGATTCTGTTCTTTAGATATACTGTTACGAAGAAGCTTCTAATGCTATAAACATCCATAGAAAGAAAGAAAATTCTTAAGTATTATTTAATGTGGGACAATCATTTCAACCTAAAATATTAGTTCAATTTTCCAAAATATTATACAAAAGGGACGTTTTCCAAATTATCTGTTTTGCATGTGACATTCAGCCATTTGTACAACTTCTCGTTCCTTCTTTGTTGCAAAAGCAGTTAGTTCATTCATAAATGCACATCCTGGTACTTCTTTTGACTGCAATGAATGAAGATTTTCTTGAACTTTCAGAACTTCACACTGGAGCACAAGTAGAATTCTAGGTTAATATGCCCAAATTCTTTCTTTTTTCCCCCAGATGTTAAAGTTTCAGTAATAAGTGGGGGGGGGGGAATGTACTCATTTATTCAATTTCTGTAGCCACCCATCTCAGACCCAGTGTCTCTGGGTGGCTTACTATTCTAAAAATATAAAAACAGTAAAGCAATTAAAAACAATAAAAACATCCAAAATAAAGACAGTAGCTGAGATAGTTAACCATCTAACAATAAAGCCAAGAAATGGGTCCCTGAACATATTCAGAACCCCAGGCCCAGGTACACAGCCAAGTTTTTAAAGCCTTACAACAGGCCAACAATGTTGAGGCCATTCTAATCTCTGAGGGGAGAAAATTCCACAAAACAAGGACTACAGCAGAAAAGGCCCATCTTCTAGCTCCCACCAGTTGGCACTCTTTGACTGAGAGGCTCTATAACAGTATGTCCAATTTGCTGGGTGAAATTGGATGGGTAGAGACTCTTGGAGAAGAATTCTAACCTGATTCATATTAAGCGTTTGTTGAATATTTATAATACTGTAATAATAACTCCAAAGTTTCAAAACATGGTATTCTTTCATAGTATGATCAACAAATCATTTTTCATAGCCTAAAACTATACTGAATGAAACTCTAAAGCACACAATGGAAAGTGTTAAGGGTCTAGCTATGTGAGCCTCACCCTCATTTTCTATCTTTGCATTCTTGACAAATGGACTATGGACACGTCTAAACTGTCAATTATTTTTCCCTTTTAGAGAGCACTGAATTAAAAGAAGCTTATCACTTATTAATAAACAAATGGAGGGAAGAGCCAACAATGAAGTGATGATCTGAACAACTTGGGGTTCTCATACAAATTTTTGAATTTTTTCCTCTCTCGCTGCTTAAAAGTTATTTTACATTGAGATGTATCACTGTATAAATCTTGTTCTGAGCTGGAAACCTAATTTGGATTCCTCGAAGAAAAAGTTATTTTTTTAATGTTTTTCTTCCTCCCTTCTTTTTCAACAGGATTATATGGTCTTTTAAAATATCTTAGTTTTCCTCCAGTTGCTTTTACTTAGGGAAAATAAATCTCTCCCAGATGGTATCCTCCTTAACAAATTTGCCAACTCAAATAAATAGCATGCCATTTACTGGCGAGGTGGTTGAACTCATTTAGCTCTGTTGGATTTTCTGTTAAATCTTTTTGGCTGGTGCAGAAAAAAATTCTCAGAAAGGCAGAAGAAAATCATAGTTATATATATTTATTTGACAGTCATTTATTTAGTAGACAAATCAGTCTGAGCAAGTATACAAATTACTGTTTTGCCTTAAAATTCTGTCCAGTCCATTTCTTAAGAAGAGTTTCAGCACAATGCCATTATTGTAGGCTGAGTTTAACTGAACCAAACTTAATGTTAACAAATATATGTATTTTTCATTTAATTACTGTATCTGAAATGCTTATCTCAATTCATAAATTACACAAAGTTCCAAGGAGACTTGCATGCTTTTGACATTGCTTGATGCATGAATCCAGTCATGTCTGGATAATAACACTTGGGGCTATGGTAAGAATATATAACTGTTCTGAGATGAAATCAGCCTGAGACAGCAATATCCAGGGACAGCCACATGCCCAAAGTGAGCTTGACCAAGATAATGAAGTACAAGTTGTCCTTGACTTACAACTATTCATTTAGTGATCGTTCAAAGTTACAGTACCACTGAAAAACATGGCATAACAGTTCTTCACCCTTATAACCATTGCAGCATCCACGTGATTAAAAATCAGATGTTTTGCAAATGGCGGGTATTTATAATGGTTGCAATGTCTCGGCATCTGCTTCTCACAAGCAAAGTCAATGGGAAAGCCAGATTTCACTTAACAACTGCAGTGATTCACTTAACAACTATGGCAAGAAAGGTCGTAAAATAGAGAACATGAGTTCATGCATTTAATTTTTCCTAAGCGTGTTCAAATCTGGTTAGTACTCGGACAGAAGACAAGCAGGGAATCCCATAAATATGAGCTAGATAGAGAAGCCAAAAAACACCCCAAAAGGCTAAGCAAACCACTTCTAAAAGTGTGGCCAAGAAAACAGCATGGAGGTGTTTCTTGAAGTCAAAGCAAAGAAACCTTACATGAATATTTTTTTTCTTCTAGAGCTATAGCCAAAGTTTTAGAGAGCTACAAACAGCTGTGGCAATTCAGGTGAGACATCTCTTGATTTAGTGTGACATGAATTCTGAGGAAGTGTTAAGTAGTTCTGTGGTTTTCCCCATTGCTGAAAGCGTTCATAGAAAGCATTTCTTCTTACATGGGGCTACAAAGAAAGTCATCCTTACAAAGGCTGTACCAAGGCTACAGAGAAAGTCATCCAATCCAAGGTGTACCTCTCAGGGACACACACGCTGGTTCAGAAGCAAGACACACAACCACTACATCTCCCTTTCTCTGGTTCAGCCACCGATGCTGTTTTTAGCATTGCAAAACCAGGTAAAAGGCCAATGCCAATGCACTCTTCAGTGCTCAATAGCTAACTGACACCCTTGCAGTTCCCAGTGGGCACAACTCAGTCAGAACTTTTACAATTATATCTCAGGTTGGTAGTACTGTGACCCAACTTTTCCCACTAGGCCCATTTATTTTTAACTATTATTAGTAGAAATATTAACTAATATTAGTAGAAATATTAACTAATATTAGTAGAAAAGAAAAGTTGCTACAAAACAGATATGGTCTGACAAAGATGATTTATAAAGCAGACCAAAAACTACATAAGCAAAAGACTGCCATAGAATTTTTATGCTGCTGCAGGCAGCATAAAAGTAACTAAAATTGGTAGGTTTCCAGACCTCCCTGCAGTCAATAGAAATCATATCTCAATGTTTGCCTTGATTTCTTTCCTCCGCAGAAAGGCTGTTGGCAAAGCTGAGCAGGCTTTGGAACAGATCTCCATGTCTGACACTCCCTACCACCACCTCAAACATCCAGTGCAAAAACTGAATAAAGAGTTTTAGAACTGTTGCTCAAGGAAAGTAATTTGCTGCTCTAAGTCTAGCAGATTCTCTAAGACTTGTAATTACATATTAGGTGAGTTTCAAAGTTTGGAAAAGCAGAGATTAATTACAGGCAGTCCTTGTGGTTAACAGCGTCCCTGTTTGGTCACCATTCAAACTTACGATGGTTCTGAAAAAGTTTTATGACTGGTCTTTGAACCTATGACTGTCGCAGTGGCCCTTGTGGCCACTTGATTGCAATTTAGGCACTTCAAGATTGGCACACGTTCATGATAGATCCCACGGTCACGTGATCACCATTTGCATGCTTCACAGCCAGCTCCCAACAAGTACTGTCAATGAGGAAGCAGGCAGTAAGTTGCAAGCCACAGTCATGTGATGTTTTGCTTAACAACCTCAGGCAACTCACTGAATGACCTCAGAGGAACTGATATTGTAATTTGGACATGTAAGCACAGTTGTATGATGTTGTGCTTAACATCTGCAGGTAATTCGCTTAATGAACCATGCTAGTGCAGTGGTTAGAATGCAGTATTGCAGGCTACTTCTTCTGACTGCCGGCTGACAGCAGTTGGGCAGTTCGATTCTCATCAGTTCAAGGTTGACTCCATCCTTCCTAGGTCAGTAAAATGAGGACCCTGATTGTTGGGGACAATATGCTAACTCTGTAAACCGCTTGGAGAGGGCTGTAAAGCACTATGAATCAGTATATAAATCTAAATGCTATTACTAATGACCTCAGAGGAACTGATATTGTAAGTTGTAAGTTAGTCACATGATATTTTGCTTAATGACCACATAATGATAGAGTTGTCTTCTCTAATTGCAGTCCTTAAGTGAGGGCTACCGATGTGTTTAAACTATGTGGAAAGTAGCTCTTCTCAGTGAAAAAAGAACTGATAAAAATATATATTTTAGGGAAATAAATCAAATGGCCAAGAAAAGCTACAAGTGGAAGATAACTTTTTCTCTCGACCCTCGCTAGGTGTTTGTATACAAAACAAGCAGGTTTATTTGTTTTGAAACTATTTTGAATAGGAGAGAGAGGAAAGAACAAAATTTGATTTTCAGAAGTCTTTTGGGATGCTTTTTCTATGAATATGGGATATGGGTCGTGTTAAGCTTTATCTCCATTGAGCTCAATTGGTATATTTGTCCATGTTTAGATATTCCAAAAATTCTTCAGTTTTTCATTATCTGTCTCTCCATTTCTGCTCCCACTTCCAAGTGAAACTGAACTAAGGAGGGATTGTTTCCAGAATTGCCCTGCTAGCTAGATAAGTAGAGAGACTTGGTTGAGTGGAAAATAGAAAGGGAATGCATTGTGATAATGAAGCACTATCCCCAAAGGCCACTTTCAGAGGGATTAGGTAGCAGAATAAAAGACAATGGTCTGAGCTGGCCCACAACCAATCTTATAATGGAAGCAGATTTCTACATACAAAAGTGTTGAAGGACTACATCAGACAGCGCTACTTTGGGAATGAGGGATGGGAGTGGGTGAGCTATATTTTGAAGATTGTACTGGCTAGAAAAAGAAGCAAAACTTTTGTGATGAATTATTCAGGACAGATTAGATTTATTGTGTTGCTTCTAAAACACTGTGATAGATACATGTTTGTGGTGGACTTTTTATATTTTAAATTGATTCTTGGCTTTCTATCTTCACTAAACTCCATAGCAAACATTCATATTGCCTACTACCCAGGAGACCTGTGGCTATTCTGAATCTTTTACAGAACTTTGTTCTTGCTTAGATCAAACATTTTGCAAGAATAACTGCTTAGCTTCTCGTCTCCTGCAATTATTACAGTAGATTTGCCTTAGGTAAATCATTTTTTTATAACAATCAATTGGACGGGAAGATTTGAGAAGAAAGATACTTTTTATGAAAATTTGAAAGATGGAAGATGATGGAAAAGGAATGAGTGTAATTAGGAAACTGTGTTCATTTGTCTTCATTAGACAAAATATTTATAATCCAGACAGGGCAAATATGCTTTAAAGGCTATATTTATCTCAGATTATCAAGACTGAGACAGACAAATTACTGAAAAGTAATTTCAGTGAGATAATGGTATTCTCCACACATCTTCTCTGATACAAGGATTATCTCTCATGACAGGCTTTACTTTCTTACACATTCCTTTATAAGCTATATAACTGGCTATATCAGAAACCACTTTATTTTCTTTACAGCTATCAGTGGTATCACATTATCAAAACTTGCAGCATGCTGCTATCCAAATTATAGAACTCAATCATCATAAGAAGCTAAGAGAAGATACAGTAAATGTAAAAAAAAAACAGTGGTGCCCTCTGACTTACAGAACAAAGGAGGGAGTTTTAGGTGGGCTCTGAATTCAATTGCACAGTTTTGACATACAAATGCAAATGATAATGGAGATTCAATAGCTTTTAGATGAAAAATATTTTAAAGCAAACTACCCGGTATATACTTGCACAAAAGCACCATGGTCCCCAGGATGCATAGGATTAAGAGAGGATCTAGGAAGAAACAAATATTTGCTCAATTTACATTGCAACATGGAGTAGATGACTGAACACCCTAACACTAGTTGTTTTAAGATTCAAGCAATTACTTTGGAAGACACTTGTTATGCCTTAAAAGATCTTGTGCCCAAGACTTACTAGTCATATAGAAGATGTAGAAGGAATACATGTTTGCACAAAGATTAAGTGTGCAAATGCAGCAAATGTTTGGCTTTATGTAATGTATTACTGTTCCATACCAAAGAAGCACTGCAGAATTCCAGATTTTTCATTGTTGGCTGTAATGATATTATATTCTAAGTAGAATCCTGAAGTTGATTCCCCCCCTTTTAATTAGCTTTATTCTCTCTATTTTAGAGACTGCAAAAAAAATCAGAAATCTGATATGGTTGGAACAATAAAAGAGTGTGTCCCTTCACCCTGTTCCACTTACTCAGGTCAGCAAGAAATGGCTCTGGATTGTATCCAAAATCCAGTTGGTAAGATCATAAGGACACAAACTAATTTTGAGATTCATCTGCCACCTTGATTCTTAAAGGCATTTAGATAGTCCAAAGAAAAAATAGCTGTCCTACAAAAACTTTGCCTGAATTGCTTTCTGTCCCCTAACTTTTGAAAAATTTGGGGTAGTATTTTAATTTCTACACTGTCTTGCTGTATGGACATTATCTGATTATGTTGTTGGACATTTTGAAACTTGAGATGGAAAGTCAAGTGAGATATATTTAAAAATGCAAGTATATCACCACCCAAAGTCACTCTATGAGGTAGATGGGGGGGGAGGATTTCCTACATATGATATATAAATAAATACAGATAGTCCTCGACTTACAACAGTTCAAAGTTACAACATCATTGAAAAAGTGACTTAGGACCAATTTTCACACTTACGACCGTTGCAGCATCCCCATGGCCATGTGATCAAAATTTGAAAGCTTGGCAACTGACTCATATTTATGACGGTTGCAGTGTCCAGGGTGATGTGATCAGCTTTTGTGACCTTCCCACAAGCAAAGTCAATGGGGAAGCCAGATTCACTTAACAACCATGTTACTAATTTAACAAACGCAGTGATTGACTTAACAACTGTGGCAAGAAGGGTCAAAAAATGGGACAAAGTTCACTTAACAAATGTTTTGCTTAGCAGCAGGAATTTTGGGCTCAATTGTAGTCATAAGGTATGTACAGGTACATATACCTGTATACATAGAGTGCCTGAACTTCTTGTTATCTTTTAACCTCTGCACTTGCAGAAAATTGGGTTTCCACGACCTTTCTCTTTTTTGTACTTTATATGATCCATTTAACATTATTGTGGTACCTTCTGGTTTTATGATTATTTTTGTCCTCTAGATAGATAGTGATAAAGTGTTTGCAAGGTAAAAAGCTTATAATGTTACCTTTTCTCCTGAGTGCCACTTTAGACTAACATTTGAAGCCAAATAATTGTATCTGTAAATGTCCAACTCCAATTCAAATTCTCTCTCCCCCATCTCAGCAAGCAATAGATCCAAAGACAGCAATCCAATATGGAAGGATTAAAAATAGCCAATGATTGCTAAAGTATAGAATGTAGCTGGAGTTGATGATAATAATAAAGAAAATTCAAGCAAAAGAAGATGAGATTCTTACACAAGAATGAAGTTAGCCTACGGAGATTCTCAGTCTGCCAGGTCACAGTTGTCCCAAAGGTGCTTTTTCAAGAGGCAACTGGACTTTCTGGTTTTTATTTGAAGACATTTCTCTTCTCAGCCAAGAAGCTTCTCCAGCTCTGACTTTCATTCCCCTCCATCCAGTCAGAGCTAAAGAAGCTTCTTGGATGAGAAGCAAAACATCTTCAAAGAAAAACCAGAAAATCCAGTTGTGTCTTGAAAAAGCACCCTTGGGAAAAGAATGAAGTTACTTCTACTAAAGAAGAGCAGAGAACTCATTACCCTAACTTCTACCATTTTTGTCCAGCTTCCTGAAGACGAAATTGCTAACTTACCTTCTATTTTAACTGAATGTCATCCTGATTACCCCATTAAATTAAAAAATGATGAGTTTATAAAAGGAATTCTCAGGAACTTCCTTGATTAAACAATCTCACCTCCTTTATTGTAACTTTACGTTAAAATCCAAACCTTTTCAATGGGCTGATATGAAATAGCTAAGATTGAACAGGTATGGCGTAATTTTCTATTAATTGCATGTGAATTGCTAGTTTAACTCTTTCAAGAGGCAATTACCTGAGAAGATGTAGAAACAAATCAATAAAGTTAGAGCTACCCAATCTGTCAACCATCCAGATGACAGGTGAATATAAAGCAAGGAGATGTAAAAAAAAACCCTCTTTGCTGCCTTCCAGAAATCATTCTGATTTGTGAAGCCCTGGAGGATCATCTCTGCATTAAGGGGCAAAATGAATACTATATTTTTGTCATTACCTCAGCAATAAATCTGCAAAGATAATAAGAGAAGAACTTGGAAGCTAGACTTCTCTCAGAGGGTTTAGGTGATTCAATTATTAGTTATATATAAAATGAAGTGATACTAAAGGGGCTTTTGCTGCTTTTCAGCTCCAGGGCAGCCTTTTAACGGTAAAGATGGATTGAATTATGATTACTCATTCCCTTGATTTGTAATGGGATGAATTATTACTTCTGAGCAATATAATTGGATTGGCTACTGCATATAGCATCAGGACAAAGGTCTCTCTCTCTCTCTCATACACACACACACACACACAAACCACTTTCATCTATGTTGCAGCATTTTTTTGTAATGGTGTTCCATTATAGTAACATAGTATGGTAGTTATAAAATTTGTCAAATGTTCAGAGGGTCAGTGGTTAGAAACATTTTTAAAACAAATATACATACACATCGATATCTCCCCCCCCCCTGCCCACCGATCTGCTGTACTCTATTTGTCCTGGGCTTTTTTCTGAATAAGTCCATCAGTGCATTATTGAATCACTAGAATTTTGTTCTCTTTTCTTTAACTCAGCATACAATTCACCAAAATTAGTACTACAAAGGACTATTTGGGACCTAGGATGAAATATTTCTAACTCAAGTGATTGGAGAATGGTGTACCAGCGATTTTTTTTTTTTTAAAAAAAAGCATCAAAGTGGATAGCTGACAGAAAGAAAAATAGTAATTGTAATAGCTAATTACAATAATTTGTTGAATTTCAAACTGTTGATGTTCTGCATGTCAAGCAATTGTTACAGCACTACATCAGCAATAAACTGATCAATAGCTCCAATAGACATTATTTAGTTAAACCTGGGAAAATGAAACCTGTCCACAGGAAGTGATTGGCCATTGCTTTCCTAGAATGGAAAGAAAGCACAACAGCAGAGGAATTATCCAAAGTGAATATATTGCTACTAAAACATCAATCCAAACCACGTTTTCTTAAATTGGCTTCGTGCAGCCAGCCTGTGGGGTAGGAACCATGTAAGGATCCCATGTAGATATGCTCCAAGAGAAGATAACTAAAAAACATTTAATTTTCTACATACATTTTTCTACTTCTACCTTATTATTAGTAAGTTATGAGGTACTGAGGAGTCAGTGCTTTTGAATGTGCACCTCCAGCATGATATTTGTCCCTGTAATATTCATCCTGCACAAACCTCATAGGGTCTCATAATGGAGACAAAAATGTACAATAGCAGCGCAGAAAGAAAAAAAAACTACAACAATAATAAAGCAGGTTTTGTGACCAGACTCCTCACTCAAATCCCTGTTCAGCCAGGATGTAGGTAGAAAATCAAAAGAGACTGTAACCATTGCTTTATTGGAGCAAATGGGAATTGCAGCCTCTTTCAAGACTTTCCCATCAACACAGGAAGGGCAAGTCTGGTCTGGTCTCGGCTAAGACCCTGTATGCTTTTAGATACACACACATGCACACAAGGACTGCCTGTAGTGCATTTATATTTTTGTAGCTCACAGCCTGATACACACATATACTTTAAGAGAACAGTCCAAATCCTGCATTGCTAGAGTGTCCAGGTTTTAAAGCTACCTTAGACGTTTGTTTGTACTAGATAGATTTAGGGATCTCTATTACATAGAGAACAATTAATTAAAATTAATAACAGTTTCTCCTTGCCAGGACTATGGAGTGGCAAATGGGGGAGAGAGAGACAGAGAGAGACGGAAATGCTAGCTGAAGGTTTAACTACATGTACTGATTGTTCTTTAATAGGACTGAAAAAGACCTTAGAGTCTTCTAGTTCAATCCTCAGACCATCCCAGACAAATGGCTATCCAACCTCTGCTTCAAAACCACTAGGAGGGCATGGCTCAGGACTCCAGGACACACACTGCTTAATACAGGACACACACTGCTTCCCACATCCTCCTTATTTTCAGTGTGGTTTTCTGTAAACTTCCACTTAGATGTTGAGGCCCTAGAAAGAATGCAGGGAACAGCAGCAAAGATGATAAAGGTCTACAGACTAAACCATATGATTGAGGGGACTAGGTATGTCTAGTCTAACAAAGAGAAGGACTAGATGTGACATGATAGCAGTCTTCCAGTACTTGAAGGACTGTCACAGAGAAAAGGGGATTAACCTATTCTCTAAAGCACCTGGGGGCAAGACAAGAAATAACAGGTGGATGATCATTATCGAGAGTAATCTAGAACCAAGGAGAAATTTCCTAACAGTGATAATCATTAATCGGTGAAGCGGCTTACTTCCAGAAGTTGTGGGTGCTCCATCACTAGAGGTTTTCAAGAAGAGTCTGGACAACTATTTGTCTGGAATTATATAGGGTCTCTTACTTGGGCAGGAGGTTGGACTAGAAGACTTCCAAGTCCCTTCAAATCCTATTATTCTGTGCTCTATGTTTAGTGGTTCTTTAAAACTCAAGTGCACTGGAGAATAAATCCATCTTCCTTGTGACAACCCTTCAGGTATGGGAAGACTACTGCCATGTCTCCCATTAGCTGCATTGTCTCTAGGCTAAACATACTCAGTTCTTTTAATATAGGTTCATAAGATTTCACTTCCAAGTCTCTGCCCCCCATTTTTATCAGTCTTCACTCTATTCTTCCCAGTTTTAGCATCGTTTTTACAGCATAGGAACCAGAATTAGACACAGTATTGCAGATGTAACAAAGGTCTCTCCCCACTATATTGCATAGATCTCAACACTATATTCTGCTGATGCATCCCAAGATTGCATTAGCACAGTGTTGACTCATGCATGATCTGTAGTCTACTAGGACACCTAATCCTATCTCAAACCTGGGTACCTTTGGATCAGTTGGTGAAGAACTGGTAAATAACAGAGCAGGAGAAACATGGAATAGATATTGAACCATTTTCTAAGAAAATAAAGGAAAATCCCTCTTTTGAAGCTGGTATTTATTTTGGCAGAACTGGGGAGGAAAGCCCACACTAGCACCAGTTGGTAAAAAAAAAAAATCCTGACTGCAGTCCAAATCATTATCAGTCCCGCCCAAGTGAATGCAATTTGTACTTTAGCCTTCAGTGAGCAAATACTAAAGTCAGCACACGAAAACGAATGCTGTTGACAAAGCACACTAAGCTATCATTTGATACAACAACTTATTTAATAAACCATGAGTTCCACTGAGTGCACACGACATGCAAGGCCAAAACTGAACCTATTATGACTTAGTGTGATGTGTAAATCCAGCTATTGTGTTAATTGGTAACAGGTAGCCCCCAAATTCAGTGTGTCCAGATGGGACTGATAAAGTATGCCCATTATTATCAAAGCATAAATGAAATTTCCTCATGCATGGAATTACAAATTAGTTTTGAAATAAGTGATGTTTGAATGCAGCTGGTTCTCATGCATTTCCATTGACCTCAAACCCTACTCGGCCGGTCTGAATACCGATTAGGAATACCACTAAAAACATAACACCATGGACCCAATTCAGTCAGCTGATGTATTACTCCAGCAACCACCAACTCTATAGTAAAACACTAAGCATGGGTACTTGCATATGTGTATAACACAAGCCTAACATTTATCACAAATTATCTTTTTTGCACAAAGTACATCTTTCTGCTGCTGACACAGAAGGGATGAATCAGGTTGCTTCATTATACGACCTACAGAAGTTTGAAATATCATTGTTTTGTCATACTGCTTTTCATCTTATTTCAAACCAACCATTTTAAAAGAATACTTACATGTACACTGGACTCATAAGGAAGTTTTGTCCCAAATTCAGATTTGCTGTATGACCAGATTTCCATAACATCTGCCTTAATCTGAAAAAGTCTTTTTATTCATCATAAAATAAATGAACCAGCTGGAGGGAAAGTCCTTTGTTCTCTCTTTCTAAGGAATCTAAATGCAACAAACACCAATGCCTTCCAACAAGTTTATTGTATATTAAACAAGATGTAGGCTTAAACCTATCCCATCACTTGTATTTAACTGCTAGTTAACATTTCATTATCAGGTTAGCCTTCATCAAATTCCAGTTCCTCAAGTAACTTAACAAACCAGTTGGATTATAATAGTTGTCTGTAATATGATCACAGAGTTTATCGATTTAGGCTGGATGTCAGTGAAAATTAAGCTTCAGCTCCAATGGGGAATGGGATCCTAGAAGAAAGAATGAGGCAACCCAGAGGTTGAGAGGGAAATGATGGAAAATGGGAACCCTTTGTGCTAAGTTCCAACCACTGTTTGTTATAAACTTCATATATGTTTCATTCCAAAAGAAAGTCTCAAAAATCAGGCTGGGCAGGCTGGAAAGGACTTTGCAATCATTTTAGCAGGGACAGGCATAAAGGACCCCTGATTCTAATATGGAGGCTGAAAACCTCAGAATACAAATGTGTGAAGGAGTAAGGCCAGGGTATTGGCATTTAAACAAATGCTAAACTTCAAATAAGAGCTATTTATTTGACAGGGACTAGAACTGAATCTGGATGAGCAAACATCATGAAAATTGTAGCAGAACTGTATTGGACTTGGACTTAAATGGGAGACCTCCTTCTTTCCTTTCAAATAATTCTATTGAAGACTAACTTTGGACCTCAGCTCTGACTCTAATCTAATCTAGTTTGTTTTTATCCCACTCTTTATTATTATTTTTATAAATAACAAAGCAGCAAACAATACAATACTCCTTCCTCCTTCTCTTTTTTTGCCCCACAACAACCAACCCTGAGGTGGGTTGGGCTGAGAGTGACTGGCTGAAAGTCATCCAGCCAGTTTTCATGTGGGACTAGAACTCAGTCTCCTGGTTTCCAGCTAGCATCTTAACCACTACAGCAAACTGGTTCTCTACTTTGCCTCAGGCTTTTGCGTAGATCAGTGTTTTTCAATCTTGGTAACTTTAAGAGGTCTGGACTTCAATTCTCAGAATTCCCCAACCACACACCTGTTACCTTGGTACATTTCTGCAAGTTACCTTGGTACTGCACAAGTAGTATACTATGGGATGTAACAATAGAATTGTCTACTTGTTTGAATGTGCTTAGGCAGAGATCCTAGTTGCCTGCAAATTACATTTCCAATTCTGCAACCAGGACGTTTATATCTTAAAAGTTTATCATGATGTCCTTTTAGTTCAAAATTGTGCAATGCTGAAAATTCTTTTCAATAGAGATATTTCTGCATCTATGTTAATTAAAAGTGCTAAAATTCAAAGCATTTGCCAGAAATCTTCAGCATGTGGGTATAACTCACTGGAATTTACTTTTATCAAATGGTAAACCTCACTTTATTTATTGAATTTAATTCAGTGTGCTCACATGTTATATTATGGGTGTGAATGTAACAGAACATTGAATTTCAGCATTTCAGATCTAACTTCTACACAGTTTAAAGTTTTAAAAAGTATTTGGTTTAAAAAATAGAAAGAGGGCCAACTGCTCTCAGTGGTAAATTATACCAGTAACAGGAGAATATAAGGAGTGATGGAATTTACCAACTTTATTTAAAATATTACTAATCTTGAGTAACCCAGAAAATTAAAATTGAAATTATAATACGTAACAAAATTGGTAGGGATAGCACAATCTGAGAGCTAGTTTGGTGTAGTGATTAAATCACCAGACTAGAGACTGGGAGGCCATGAGTTCTAGTCCCACCAAATCAGGCTGAGTAGCCTTGAGGCAGTCACTCTTTCCTAGCCTAGGAAAGAGGCAAGAAACAACAACTTTTGAAATATTCCAAGAAAACTGCAAGAATTTATCCAGCCAGTTGCCAGGAGTCTACACTTACTCAAAAGAAAGGAAGAAAGAACAAGATACTGTATTCCATATTGCAAAACCAAGATAGCTCCATATGTATCAAGAACAGGAAGAACAGGATTTGTCATGAATCTTACATTAACAGCAGCAGTTGAAAAAATGTGCTTAAGGGCAACAACTTGCTTAGAAGCTCTTTCAGGATTTTCTGTCTTCCCCTTTCAGAGAAAACCTGGCTTGGTCAATCTTGCCCTTCTCTGAATGTTCTGGTCTTGTTGGGGTTCTTTAATGATATAATTAACTTCTTCTCTAGTCCAGGCTTTAAAGGCTTCATAAATGCTGTGATAGCTTGAAATTGAAGGGGCTTTGTAGAGGTGAGGAGATCTGCAACTCCAATTCATGCTTATAAACTTGGAAATACCTGAGGTAAGATGTTATCATTAATTGTAAAAGAGAAGCTTGTAATTATAATTTGAGATAATGTTACAGTTCATTCCTTTCATTAGGCTCGCTTATTTTGAGCAGGATGGCATTGTTTCTGAGAAGCTACAACAAAATGCTTCTCCTTCTGGTTCCTGGGTAAGTAAGTCCTGTTTATTTTTGAATTGGCTTATCTAAGATTTTGAAATGTGTTATTCCCATTTCTGATCTCACTTCAGCTGAAAGCACACTGAGAGCAGGAGTGTCGGGAAAGAAAGTGGAAACCACATGCCACAATTATAGATGGGAACACCACTTTGACCCTGATTATGTTGACTTTATATTTTCTGCCCTCTTGCTAATATGTAGTTCCTGAGATGATCCCTGACTGAATTTCTACTTGTAGACTGAAAAATCCCCAAAGTCAAGATGGCAACCAAAATCATATAATATACAGGTATGTGTATGTATATCTGTGTATACATGTATGTATGTATATGCACTAAAAAAAAAACACCACACACACACAAGCCATACTATATATGTGTTCCAAGTAAAATGGAAATGCTCATTTCCTGTTCTCAATTTATATCTATACTTTGGAACTCTTCCATGAAGCAGAGGGAATTTGCTCCTTCTCTTTCCCTCTCAAGCTGCCCAAAGTGAGTTATTATGTGGCCCCATAAAGATGGACTGGGATGTGAGTTCAACACAAATTCTTATAGATGTTGAATTTGAATAGATCCATTCAACATGGAATACATGCCTAGAATTTTGAGTATATATTTTTTCTTTTCTAAGATCTATGTTGATGGGCAGACATTTATAGGAAGTGGGTTTTAGCTTAGGTCTGTAACTGAACTGCAGTGTAGGGCATTAGAAGTTATATACTGATAATGAGATGAATTTAGCAAAACAAGCCAAAGGTGTGTATCACAGTAAAAGATAGGGCTGGCTAGAGAGATTCTGAATACAGAAGTGCATTTGCTTTTCATACATAACAGAAGTTTCATGTTTATGCTCCTTGTGATTATTTTAGCAAAATGCTGGAATTATTATCCACACATACAGAGCCAGGACTACAACAAGGGGCCCTTCATTGGTTAAGCTTAAATCACAATTTTCATGGAAAAATCAGATTTATGGGGTTAATTTGGAAGTGGTACACCTGTGTGGTGAATCAATAGGAAATTTGTTCCCAGTGTTGTCCATTTTGGCATGGCTCATCACCACTTTAAAAAAAATAAGTAATTTTCATTACAAAATTGGCCATTAATCTCATACCACTAGGACAGTTCTAAGAATGCCAAGATTAACACCACTATTAGAAAATGGCATTTAGCTTTAAAGTATGCTGGCATCTGCTTGGGCACATAACAGAGATTCATTCTGGCCAGGCTGGTGCTTCCTGCCTTTCCCATAAAAGGGCAAGGTGTTTAAAAAAGCTGTGTATAAGATCGAAATGTGGAAGTGTGAGACTAAACATGTCAATTATGTCTGTGACATGGACAACAATACTGAATGCCAGTTTACATCAGTTGGTGTAAGACCTTGAACGGGTTTTGTAAAACACCCATATAAACTGAATAATGGCTTTCTGGGCCTGTTTGCTTTCATGATTAAGGGCCACAGGAAGATCTAACATGGAAACCCTGAACACCAGCTAACCAAAGGAATGGTGTACAAAAATCTAACTGCTTAGCTACAATATCATTAAAGGTGTCTTTTTTGGAAATGTACACAGAACTAACTTTGCTGGATCTCCTCTTGAAATCATAAATAGGAGACGTGTAGAAACAACATGCAATGCAAAGCCATGATGCTTCCTTCCAGTCACTTGTCACTCTTGTTTTTGGAAGTTAGAAATGAATTATTTAAATTGAGAGACAATATTTGTGAAAAGTAAGCAATAGTTATCACTACCATTTTTTTCCCCATGTGCAAAACCATGAATGATGATTTCACAGGATCATCTCTGACAAATGACTTTCTCATCCTGCAAACTAAGGATAAGTTTCTCTGCTTTATAAACTGTTACCATAAGGATAAAGGCAAACTCATCTAAATCACTAGATAAAGGTTGAAGCTCCTAGACCTCTTCATTTCATCCATTTTTCTTTTTTTGGTTTCTGACTTCAAGCTCAGCTAAAGTCATTGAGAGCTTTCTCATTCTGGACTCGTTCTAAGGCTTGAGTTCTAAGAAGATTATACAAATATACATACATGCATACATGCATACATACATACATATGTCAATAAACAGACACATTGACATCAACCCAGTCTACCAATCACTGCACAGCTACGATCCCAAAGGTAGCATTTAAAATGAACAAACAGGCACCCCACTACGCAGCAACAAAATTATAACCCATCGGCTCACAAGAAATTGGACCACATCTCAGTAACCACTGCCAGCCACTCAAACTATCAGACAAACCAAAATCAGACCATGACTCAGAAATATATGAACAAACAACATTCAGACTAATTTGCATCTCATAAAAAGGTATTTAAAGACCTGTGTTCTGACAGATGAGCACAATTCAAAACGCATGGATGATGACTCCTCGAATGGTGACGAAATGTTTGCAACCAAATTGCCATGCTCGGAGCTCAAAATATACATACACATACACGTACACGTACAAATACATATACATATATTAAATGTGCTTAGAGTGCCTAAATTTGTCTTTATTGTCCTAAAACAAGGATAGAGATCTGAGGTCATCCAGATGTTGTTATTCTGCAATTTCTTGGTCTTCTTGGTTAAGAGTGGTGAGAAATGTAGCTCAGCACCCTCTGAGAGGCATGCAGGGTCTCCACCCTATCACAGGTGATGTTAGGAACACACTCCCAACTAAGAATTCAGTTGTTCTGGTGTTTTTTCTGTACTGCACTATTTCTCAGGCACCACAATAGTGTGACAAAGCTTTTCCCAGTGAAAGTTCAGCATTATGCTCTAGACACATTTCTTTCTTTTGTAGACTATATAAAACGGAGAGGGGGAGATGGGATACTCTCAACATTAATGAAAACATCATGAAGGCTGAATGCTTAATCCTAAAAAATTCTGGCTCACCTCCCACCCCCAAATCCTCTATTGTTTTTTTGGATGCTTCTTAATGACTTGACAGGAGTCCAAGGAATCAGAAGCATAGCAGATGTTTGGTGCTTCCTTTTTTTGGTTGCTAATGCATCCCCATTATTTCCCAATCCCAAGGAGCCTCGCCTCTTTCTGGGAAAGGAACACTTTGCTTTTGCTGTCTAGCAAGCTGCTTTGTTTATCATGGACATATTTGGGCTTTGGCAACCAGCAGCCGTCATGGAGACACGTCAATGGAAATGGAACAGCAGAATGGGAATTCCAAGCAGAGCTCTGGCTCCGTTGCCTTGCTTCTAATTTAGGTGATTTACAGATTGACTGGAAACAGTAGACATCTGGGATTGTCGCATTCCATTCCATGGGATACACAGAAGGCTGGTAATGCATAGAATAAATGATCCAGAGAAACCTGAAGTTTAAAATTGACCTTAGCAATCGCAATGACACTTAGACTTCTATACCGCTTCACAGTGCTTTTACAGCCCTCTCTAAGTGGTTTACAGAGTCAGCATATCACCCCCATCAATCTGGCTCCTCGTTTTACCAACCGCAGAAGGATGGAAGGCTGAGTCAACCTTGAACAGATCAGGATCGAACTCCTGGCAGTGGGCAAAGTTTGCCTGCAATACTGCATTCTAACCATTGCGCCACCAGAGCTTTTGTTGATCTTTAGCAAATTCTGCACTAGTGGGATAAAATGGCTTAAACTTACACAATGGTATAATAAGCAAAGATGGATCATTTTTGGGTGAGGGCAATCGTAGAGAATAGGATTACACAAAGTAGATGAGGCGAGTCTTGTCATTACTTTGCTCAATTTGGGGAGAGGGTTTGGATTACTTTTCTTAGTTTTTAAAGGGTTTTAGTTCTCCGGTTTTAAAAGATTTAGTACTGTGATTTTTCCCTCACCATGGAAAGAAACTACCACTAGTTTTCAACCATTTGTACTGGAGAGCTCTGTAATAAAGGAAGCTGTGTTGGCATGCAGCCCAAAGGCAATATTTTCCCACCCCTGAAATAAACCGTGCTACTTTGAGCTGTAAGTGATGTTGCTATTTTTGAATGCATTTATACATATATATGGAAGAGCTGGGGTGAATATATGTCCATCATCTGACAAAAAATAAAAAATAAAAAAACCCTCAAAGAGCAGCCTCAAATGACCATTAGGTTTTCTCTGCAGTCACTTTCCTATGTTTCCTATGTTTTCTAAGTATTCTTTGAAGGAATAACCACCTGGAAGAGATTAACACAGTGGTAAAAGGAGCTGAAGGACACACTCAGTGAAGTGAGATAAGAAACTTCCATTTTATAGACCCCTGCTTGATTCTGAATGGTTGCAAGCCCTATGTCTTGCTATACCTGAAAAACCAGCATATTTGAAAGAAGGGTCCTGGCTCAGAGACTTGTTTATATTCAGTAACACTTATAAATGTGGTTTTCCCCCTATAATATGATTCTGCCTGGTGCAACAGAATCTATTATATATGTAGACTGGGACTTGGTTTTTATTAACTGCATGCAGTTTTCCATCAAACCCCAAACCACAGTTTAGAATGACATGGACATGCGGTAGAGGGATTTGGGGCTCACTTTCTCTGCAGTTGCAGAAAGCATTTGGAAGTTTCTACTCCCATTTTCACTTAACTAAATTCCTCACCAAATTAAAACTATGATATCTATAAACCACAATCATGGCCATGTCTACAGGAGAACTAGTGGCTTTGATTTGGATTGGCAATGAAACTTCCATTCACATAGCAAAGCTCTGAAATTGCAACAGGAAACAAAGGAAGAAGACAAAAAGGCAAACTTAAACCCCAAATCATTATTCTTATTTATTTATTTAGGAATACTTATGTGTAACCAAAACATGTGTCAGGAATAAAGTGTTGTAACCAACCTAATTACAGTAAAAGATTGATTTTTGTGGATCAACTAAGGAAAATTGCCTCTATTAAATCATAATGTCTATTAAATTACAATAAACTGATGATATTTGCATATTTATAGTTTTGTCTTTGTGAAATAGGTCAGTTATCCAGCTTGTTTGGGAAAGAACAGATTTTGGAAAGAAAGAAAGAAAGAAAGAAAGAAAGAAAGAAAGAAAGAAAGAAAGAAAGAAA
>JANHFL010003603.1:110678-128019 GCA_032468155.1 Oxyrhabdium leporinum | reverse complement strand
TAAATTGTAAACCGCCCCGAGTCTTCGGAATGGGGCGGTATATAAATGTAAAAATAAATAAATAAATAAAATAAAATAGATAGATAGATAGATATAGATGTGCATTCTTTCAACTTCTCTAAATAATCTCTCATAAATGCCCAAACATTTTAACTCTTTTTCCAATTACTGAGACTAAAATCTAAAGCAAACTTACTTACAGAAGGAACAACAGAAAAGGAATATTCTCAGTTTCTTTCATTTCCACTTCATTTGTAGGGATTTTTATGAAAACTCAAACTACTTTAGACTTGGTTTATAGACATACAGATTTGTACATATCTTTAGATCACATTATTTTTTTAAAGAAAAATCCTCTCTGGCTCTAGACATATTATACACATACGCATATATACAAATACACATACATATATTGCATATAAAAGAGATTATTTGTCTCAACTGGAAATCCAAAATATCAATTTATGGCATAGTTTATTAGACAAAGGTCAACTGGCTCTTCAGGATTTGGCATCAAACTTCAATATGAGCAGAAAAGAGTTGCTTATACTGTAATTATTCTTAATCAAAAGGAGACAGGAATGAGGTTACCCTGAGTGAAAAGATTTGGTTGGTAAAGATGATGGAACTTGAAAAGCTGGTTAAACTGACCTATTTGTTTAGAGAAAGGACAACATCTAGATTTTTCTGCTGACTTGAAGCTCCTTATAGACTTTGCATGAAATTGAAAATATGAACTTTTGATTTCTATATTTAATGATTAATAATTATTAAATAATAAAAAGGGAGCCTTTTCGTAATCATAGAGCAAGAGATAATTTTGTAATCATTCTTGCATTAGCTACAAAGGAAATTGAAAGCATTTTCTTTCTATTTCTTTTTTCTTTTCTTCTTCCCTTTTCCTTTCTTCCTTTTCTTTACTTTGTATTTATTTTTGTTAATTTTTATCCTTTTTAGACATTTTTGTAAATTTATGCCCAAAAAAGGAATGAGGTCGCCCATCAAATTAAAAGATAATTTATCTTATAGAATCAATCCCGAAAAACCCACAAAACACATCAAAGCACAGATTACAGGAATTAAGGCGTTTGTGGGGCCCATCTTTCTTTCCTGCAGGTTCTCAGTAGTATACAATCTTCAGGGAATTTAATCAAAGGAATAAAATTCTTTTTCTAAAGTTAATATAAAATTGCTGTGCTTTCTAAAGAAGCATTTTTACTAAAGATTCATTAAAATGTTGATTTCTCCCATCTGGACATCTTGCTGTTTCAAGAAATGATTGTTTTCTTGGAGCCTTTATCACAGTTTGTCACAAACACAAGGAGCTGCAGCTTTTAGAAATTTACATTGCATCAGGCTTGTTCAGAATACTGTGCTAAGACTGTGATGCAGACTAAGAAGGTTGGGTGAGGAAATGCTTGGTGAGAAAGTGGAGGCAAGGATTCCATCAATTCTTCACACTCCATGGGAATTAGACAACTGAATCTGGGCATATCCTTTACCTTCACCATCAAGGTATCTGTGACAAATGTTAAGATTTGCAATATTTCTACTCATCAACGTAGATTGATCATTGCTGGTTAAACTCAAGTACTCACTGTTCTTTTAATACCTCTAGTATTAAATTAGCAGTGCAGACAATGAGCATCTACTTCTCTTTGAAGTTCCTTTTGTATGTGTGGCGCTTTTAATAGATAGAGGGGATAATAGTTGCCAAGTTAAAAAAAAATGTAATGGACAGTTTGTACAAGTGGGGCCTCCAATTATAAGAATCTCCCTTTTCTTTCTTTTTCGGCTAAGAAAAGCTTTCTAGATTGAAAAATTGGTCTTGGTTCATTATGTCTCATTATAGTGCCAATCTTTTTTCCTCCTGCTATTCGTGATCATTAAGATGATCGTTAATTTACTTAAATAAGGATCTGAATTCAAAACAAGTTTTTTATCTCCAAACAGTGATTATATTTATCTCTTTGCTTCATTGAGAACAGGACCACCTAAAATGATGAAACAATCCATTGTTTTTAATAAAGGAAAATGCTGCCAAAAGGTGATTCCTGCTTTCAGGTAACTTTGGATTTAGTCCTTTCAGGGAACTTTGGATTTAGCTTTGCTCAGATAATAATTTCTCAGCATTGTTCACCGAGATGGTGTTTAATATATAATTAATCTGTCAATAATAATGTATTTATTTCATTTATTTAAAACATTTATATAGCTACCCATCTTATTCCAAATTCTGAAGAGCTCCCAATCAAGAATTAAAACAATATCAGATAATGTTGTTTTAATTATTGATTGGGAGAATCAAGATGGTTTTATTCTTGATAATAAAAGAACAAGAAATCTACATTAAAGTATTTAAACCATACATTTTTAGAACAAAAATAAAGTTAAACAAAGTCTGACATGCAGTCACCTTACCCTGTCCCAGGACTTGGGGAAAAGCTAGGAGGGTAGAATCCTAGCGTCAGGGAGAAGAGTGTTCCATAAGGCAGAGGCTGCCATGGAAAAGGCATGCTTCCAAGCTGCCATAAGGTAGCAATACTTAAGGGAAGGGACTAGGTAGGAACATGCCATCCTATTTAATCTGGTAGGATGGGTAGATGTCAGGGAAAGGTGGTCCTGCATATAGGGCATATAGGACTTTAAAGGTAATAACCAGCACCTCGAATTGCACCCAGAAGGAAACTATAAACCAATGCAGCTTGTGCATCAGAAGTGTCACATGAGTAAATCAAAGGACACCCATTGCTGTGTGCTACTGCCACATTCTGAACCAGTTGTATCTTCTGAGTGGTCAACAAGGCCATTGCAGTAAAGTGCATTTACAGTTGTGCAACTGGGAGGTAACCAAGGCATGAGTGATTGCGAGCAAAGCATCCTGGTCCAGGAAAGAGAATAATTGATGTATTAGACAAATCTGTGCAAATCTACCCGCACCAGCACCAGCAGCCACCTGCTCCTCAAATAGGAACCATGAGTCTAGGAGAACCCCCAAATTGCACACCAGCTTAGTCTGGGAGGAGTGCTACCCCAGCCAGAATCAAAGATGAAATATCATCAGGGCCTGGGGTCACTCCTTGGTACTCTTGAGTAGAAGTTGATTCCTCCCCATCCAGATCCTTACATGAGATGTCTTTAAATGTAAGGCCATAAATCGTGTACTTTTTCCTTGTAGGTTTAATTCAATATTTTATACCGGGAAACACCTTAATCATACAACATGCCTTTTTTTCATAAGGCAATCAGATTTATCGAGAGGCATTACTCTGGCTGCCTTCCCCTGAAAGAATGTAAGAAACAGTAGTGAAATAATAATGTAATAGTATAATAAAAACAGATGGCTATTAACTTAAAACAAAAGTATTACTGTTGCTATGTGTAAGTAAACCATCCCAGGCAGAGATATTGGCAGATAGGAGCCATGCATTCGATTCAATGAGCCTGAGATGATCTTGATCAGAGTAAATTCTCAAGCAGATAGAAAGAGAGGGTGGAAAGCTGCTCAAAGATTACCTCCAGAAAGAGAGGTGAATGGAAAATCAAATAACTTTGCATATTCAAGAAGAAATTTAAAGGAAAGGAATGCAGTCATCCTTACGACTTTTTTTTTTTGGTCTGGAGCCCAAAGAATTTGTCATTACAAGTAGCTGCTCACATAGTTAAGAACTCTGCATTCAGAATGAATGGATTTTCTTAATGGGAGATGTGCTTAGAGCCTGCTCATTAACCCAGCCAACAAACAGATTTGCTGATTTTAAAATGTAATTTACCAGCATTACGTCCTGTAAATTATTGAACAAACTTCCAATCAGTAGCATAATTATTAGATACATTTCCCAAAGCAATCTGCATATTGACTCCAGCAATTGCCTTCTGTGAGTTTGGAAAACATGCAATTTTGTTGTAGACTCAGAGGTAAATATTAGTATTTGAACAGTACTCAGAAGACATAATTAAGCTCAATATTTTAATGTTTCTGGGCTTCGTTTATGAAAACTCCACAACTGCAATTTAAACTTGATAATGGAAATGAATATGGAGTGTCTTTCTTCTCCCATCCTTTATGTCATCACACTGGGATAACGCTTACAGTTTAAAAGTGATTCCAAATAATGGCTTGATGTTTCATTGTGTCAGACAGGATAGGCTTTCTCGCTTTTTCATGTATAGCCAAGATCCATTCTTTTAAATTATTACAATCTGATGAAAATTTGACGATCCAATTCATCCACTTTAAACCCCTTCCTGAGAGAGGCCCTATGTTGAGTCATACATGATGAGAGTTAATATATCAAAGCACCAGACATTATCATCATTCAAATCCTGCAATTCATGGCTTAATCAACGTTAGTAATTAGTCGCTCTTAGCCTAGTTTCCATGGCAAACTGGTTCGATTGGAGTATTACCAGAAAATGAATGATGAGGAAGTGAAGCTTGGATTGCTTTGTACATTTGGGGAAAACAGCTACGGTCAGGCAGAAACACTTATCACCCCACTTCCCCAAAGTTCAGCACAGCTCACGGTTTTTTCCCAAAGGGCTGGAAAAGTTTACAGTCCTAAAAATCTGAGAGATGGGCTCATTCATTCAGTCACTCAGTCACTTCAAGGACCTGCCGACATTCCGAGGCAGGCCTCACCCTGCCCAGGTCTGTAGCTTACAAAAGCAAATGCTAAGCTAGAGTGTGTTGGGGTGTAGATAGAGGAAATGGAAATAATAAAACAGCAAGCAGATGGAGAAGCTGAGGCAACATTTGGAGATTGACAACTAATGCAGGATAACAGTCAACTGCTAGCATCACATGTGAGGGTAAGCAGCACATCGTATGAGGGGGTCCTTGGAACGTGGCCTGGGAGATAGCAGGCATGCTCAAAATCACTGCTTAAGAGCAGAGTCTGGAGCTTGGCAGAACCAGAAAGGGACAAAACCACACTGAGGCAGCACTTAATCCCAATTAGTGCAAAAACGTTTGGAAAGCGGCAAAGGTTGTATGCCCCTTTACAGATTTTCAAACTTCTGTTTGGACTGAGTATTAAAGCACTGAGTATAAAGAACTGTGTGTTAAAGATGTATTTATGCGACAAGATCAACATGCAAGGCCCAGAGCAATAGCCTGTTGTTGGGGAAAATGCGCACCATAACAAAGCATTGTGTACAGATCTTCTACATTGTGGTGTGTTGTGGAAAGCAAAGAATCTTCCCATGAGCAAGTGATTCTCTATTTTTAAACTTAGATATGTATAAATTATTATTAATGATATTTGTGATGTAAAATCCATGACTTCTAAAGGCAAATAAGGCTGCCATAGCTGGAGTGAACTTCCATCCCTATCTTTGCTAATTTTTAGATAAAGAGATCATGTCATTAACAATCTTGAATTGCTTTGTATCAATGACCGATGGGCATGCACAAAACAATAGATCATACCTTGGCCTAAACTTAGAAAGGAAAACACATAGGTTTGGACAGCAGCCGCACATATTTCAGTACCTCTAGGGAAGTTCTACACAACATTCACCTTTTGCTAGCATTTCCAATAAATTTAATCAAATTTAAATCTACTATGATTGATGGTCCACATACTACAGTAACTTTTCATAACAAATAGCAAGCCGAAACTCAGCAACTGTCAATAACTTGTCCTTGATTGTTGCCATCTTTCCAATTCCAGGACTTGAGGTTTTTAGGAAAATGCAAATGCATTTGTGAATTTGTAGCACAAAGGCTTCATCAAGAGTCTACTTAAAATCAGAGGGCCAAACAATAAGGCAGTCAGCATAACAGTGTAGAAATCAAGATCAGCAAAATGCAAGCTTAGTCGCAATTACAAAAGATGTTAACCAAAAATCAGAACATGTGCAGAAGGAGAGGAACTAGACAATATGTTGCACCCAATGAGCTCTTATACTTTAGAAATACAACAAGGCCCATAAGGCTGAAAGGCAAAAAGTTTGCCTGTTGGTGAAGGTTGGGGGCTTCCAACAAGAAAGTCCAAGCTGTATTTACTAAATTTGTAAATCATGTCCTTGTTCATCTGAGCAATAATCATGTGGTGTTCTTCATGCTTGGGCTGTCATCTGTAAAAGTATCTTCAATGACAACCAATTTGGGGTAATGGTTAGACCTAGAAACCAAAAGTCAGTGAGTACTAGTCCCAACTTAGGCATGAGAGGAGGCTGGGTGATTCGGAGCCAGTCACACCCTTGTAGTCCAGTCCATCTTGTTATGGGGAAAATAAGAGGAGAAAGGCATATTAGGCATATTCACTGCCTTGAGTTACTTATAAAGTAATAAAGGAAGGATAAAAATGTAATAAATAAGGCCATGATATTGATGATGAGCAATATACAGTAGATACTAGAGGAATCTAATTTTCATAATTGAGGAAAATATCTGCTTTTTAGGCCTAGCTGCAGCAGTTGCTGTTGCTATTACTGTTTCCAAAAGGATTTGGCAACATAGGTAGTCCTAGCTTAATGACAACTCATTCAATGACTGTTCAGAGTTTCAGCGTGTTGAACGATGGGAATTTAGGACCTGACCGATTTTCACACTTATGACATCACAGTGCCCTGAGGCCATGTGATTAACATTTGTGCTATTTACTGCTGGCTTCTGACAAGAAAACTCAGTGGGGAAACTGGAAGGAGGTCACAAATGGTGACCATGTGACATAGCACTTATTAATGATGGCATGAGTTTTGTCAGCCCTCCCAGATAAATCAGACAAGAAACAGGAGTAGATGAACTATTATAAGGCTACACTAACAGAATATTGCAAGTCTGAAAATGCAAACTTCCTGCCACCACTTTTACTGCTTGATCCGTTAGGGTAGGCTCTTACTAAATTTCTTTCTCTGCCTCTTAAGCCACTGGGGGCTCCTTCCTCTCATGTATGATTGTTTCCTAGGCAGCATCTCTTCCATTCTTTCCCCAAGGTCCATTACAAGTTTGCTTACTAACAGCAACAAAAAATGCCAGAGCTGCAATCCTTAAGTGATGCAGTCACACAACGTTGTGTTTTACGACCGTGTCACTTAGCAACATTTTCCAGACCAGATTACCATTGTTAAGTGAGGGCTACTAGTAGAAGAGTGTTCTATTGAATGAGCTGAATGATTAAAAACAAGTTTATTCATTCTAGCATACGAGCCATATTAAACAATGGAAAGTCATTTCTTAGCTTTTAATATTGATCTTGAATAATGATGAATGAAACTACTGGGATATCTAATAAGGAAAAGATTGAAGGAATTTGAATCACAAATGGTCAAGAAAACTTAGTGTGTGTACAACAGGACTCAAATGCTGGAGGAACACACAGAGAGAGTCGTCTGGAGAAGCAATGATATGCCCAGAATCTCTTTTCGAACTCATCTTTTGTTTCATTCTTCCATTACACACACACACCCATATACACACACACACACACACGCACACACACGTACATATAGTGGCCCAAAAAAAATATAAAACCCAGTCTTATTTTCAGGGAAACAGTGTGTATGGGTGTGGGTGTGTGGGTGTGTGTATACAATCACATTATATACATTATTGCATGTAATAAATTAATATTAGAAAATAACAGGGAAAACCATATATGCCAATTCTTTGGGTTTTGCTGATTATATAAATTAAATATTACTTAAATTATTTAATCTTATTTAAATTAAGATGATTTCATCTTATTTTACTGTGCATTTGGACAAGTTACTAAGAGAAGGAGAGAGAGAGAAAACTCTGAAAACATAATGCAGAGAATTCCATTAAAAACATTTAATTTTCTCTCAGGTTGATCATTTGAATTATGGCAAGCATTGTTCTTCAGAACAGGATTTAGAGAATGTAAACAGGAGAAAATTCTTCAGACTTCTTTGGAGAAGACATATGGTTAGCTCTGTATCAGTTCAGGGCTACATCACGCTCTGATGCTATGAACTCAGAAATTAATTCTTTTCCTAGGCACAAAATATACAGAATTTTCTTAACAAGATTTACTGAAGAGAAAGGGGTCATATGCTAAGACCCACAACAACATTGAGATTAAGACTATCTATAATTGTTTGGTAGGTGACAGAAAGCCACAGAATTGCTGATCATTTTCTCCACATTTTTTAAAAAAATATCAAACATGAGTTATACAAAAAAGGCAAGGTGTCTCAAACAAGTATATTAATTCCATTTCTTTCTTAGATTAAGGAATTTGTGATTTACCATTATTTACCACTGAAGATGGACTGTTTGCAGAAGAAACCATCACCCAGCCAAGTGTCTCACTGTGATCTTACAGGGAAATATTATTTATAGTCCTGCCCATAATGGTTGAGGTATTCCAAAAGCCAGAGCTATTAGTTCATGAAGTGCACTCACTGGTTTGTTTTTTAAAAACATCTCTCTGGGAGAGAGAGAGCTGAAATAAATAAAAGAGCAATTTAGCTTCTAAACGAATACATTTTTGAAAACTAATCTGCTTATCAGATTGCTCTTCTAGGACATTAGAAAGTTATTGTTACATTTTTCAGCTCAGTGGGAAAATAATGATCTGTTCCTGAAAACGGCAAGAAGCATTATTCCATGTTTATGATTACAGTTTCTTACATTGATGCAAAGTGGGGCATTCCATCAAGCACATTTTAAGAAGGTAAATGGATCCTTTGGTGGTATACAATTGCAGGATGAACAATTTGGCGGGCATCAACCTTGGTGATTCCCAGTTCAAACACACCGGACCATTTGTTTGCTGCTTCAGTTCTTTTTGGTTCTGGGTTTTAACACTTTACAAACCCCCATCAATCCATCATTTTAAACAGCCTTTTTTTCTTTTCTTATGATAAATTTCACAATGTAGTTTTCTCTGAAACTGTAGTGAGAATAAGAACAGGAGAGACCTGTGCTTTGGGTAGGAATGAACAGAAATAATTCTGATCCAGAGTCATCTATGTGCTTTGGGTAGGGATGAACAGAAATAGTTCTGATCCAGAGTCATCTATGGGGTGAGTAATTCTATGTGTGTGTGAAAAATCAAAATGATGGTTATAAATGCACAGTTATTATTATTTTTTAAATGTGTTGCATTGCACAATGAAAAGGACTGGACCAGGCTTTAATCACTAAGGCCATCTTGACTTTTTTGGATGCTCTCTGTGCATACCCTTACTTCAAACCACGCCAGTTTTACATCTCAAAAGGATAGGTTTTTTTTTCAAGAACATATTTACTCAATTATTTGTGGCATGTATAGCCTATATTTTCATTGTTGAAAACAATCACAAAGCTTGTAGTAAATAAATGAATACAAATTTAAAAAATACATACTTCAGAAAATATATCCATTTAAATATATGTGTTTTCAAATGTGAACTTCTAAATGCATATTGCCCCCACATTTTAATAAGCAACTTTGTACCTTTGTAGGTTGAATGCAGTGTCAATAAATTTGGAGAACAAGAAAATTGAAGGGATGACTGCATTCTGGTCAGCCAAAAACAATGTTAGGATAAAATGAGTTAAAATACTACAAATATCTCTTATCTCTTGTTTTGGGTTGAAATGAGATCATTCAGAAATGTCATATTGAGAATGCTAGCTGTCAACATGTGAATGAAAGAAGTTTTTGCTTTTATGATAGACCTTTACTGCAGGAGAACTTCTACTCTGCATCATTCCTACCTGAATGTCTCCTGATTATTTATTTGAAAGAAACATGTTCTATTTTTCTTTTAAAGAGCTCAGGATAACTATCAATAGGTTAAAAATCAGAATAATTTAAGCAGCAAAATAGAGATAAAAAGACAGACACTAGACAAATAGATAACCTCTACTGATCTGTAACCTTTCTTAGCTGGAAATTCTTTATTGTAATAATCTCTAAAATATCCTATTTCATAATAATTTTCTTTAGCCCTCAGTGCAAATCAAGAGGTGTAATGTTGCTTTGCGCTATATTCTTGCAGTGACGGGTTTACAAAATTCAATTGTGTGGTGTGTAAGATCTATTGATTTCTACAGTTCAGCTAATACAGAAACCCATCCCATAGAAAATCAGCTCTGACAATATACTAAAGATTGCTGAAAATTACAAAATGTATGTTAGATGATAATGGCTCTAACCACACTTTGGACCTGTGGAAGCAATAGAGACATATTTCTTCCTCTTAAATATGGTTGGTTACAGTATAAAAATAGATTATAATTTTCTCTACAACTCTTTTTGAAAGGACTTTGATGAATTCATAGTCTTTTCTCATGCCCATAATTTCGATCCATAATGATGTGTGGACAAAAATGCAGCAAGAAAGAGAGAGAAAGAGGCAGGCCTCAACATCAAGGGTGAGCTTTAATAAAAATGTCAATTTCTTTGACACATTTCAGAATATTTTTTTTCAGAAAAAGATAGGCAAACGTAAAATTAAGGTAGTTCTTTCATGAGTTATAATAGCCTGATTGTAGGAGGAAATACCTTACAAAATAAGGAACATCATCTGTAATTCAGTAGTGTTGTTGTCCCCACCTTCCAACTGTCAATCCTAACATATTTGTACTCAGGTTTTAATATAAAGCTAGCTAGAAATATGAAGTTAAGAGCAACTTTTAGTTAGCAGCATGTTCTCAGAGTCACTGTGGGAGTTCATTCTAATTAGTATAGGATTCATAAATTGAACATACCTGCTAATGCGAGGAATTTGCATCTGATATGAAGGGAAAAGTGTAGAGGGACCCATTACATCATAGCTGGGGAATGGTTAACCGCACTGACTCCTGCTGAATATTTCATGTGTTCATTAAATATGACTAAAATATCTGGGAACAAATGCACCCTTTGACTGCTCATTGAGTCCAAGTTGGCCAATGAACTAGACACGAGGCATGGTTTTTTTTTTCCTTACTGGTTATAATCCATATTCTAAAACCTATAAAGGCTATCAAAATTTAGATAAAGAATCCATGTTTTGTATTTTCTTTTCATAAAATTACCATACCAAGAACAATTAATGTAAAACAAAGCTTTTCTGTGCAATCTATTTCTATGTATTTCCATGGGGAATAATGGGCTCACAGCAATGTTGCAGGGGGAAACACAATACATTATTGTTTTTCAATTTCTTTTTGGAACACAATAGAGTAGATACACCCTAGAGTGCATTTGTTGAATCTAGAGGGGGGATGTTAAACATGAGTTTAGCAAAATAACAACTTTGGCTTCCCATGATACTGACTACAAAGAAATACAATTTTAACTCAGAAAATTAAATCCCAAATAAAGACATTGTAAAAGCAAAAAAAAAGAGGAATAAACCAATTTTAAAGGGGAGAAGAGATATCATGGCAATGGACAGGTCTTTTTGTTGACTATAATTAACAAAATCAAATCAAACCATTATATATTTTTTAAAACAACATCAACACTGCAGATATGAAAGGGTCGTTTTTGGCCAATTGCTTACCTAAATGTCACAAGGGTGGCTGTATTCAACAATTACAATAGTCAGATTTATGTTAATTTTGTGAAGGCATGAGTGAAGCGTTAAGGGAGGATCTTCAGAAGAATTTACTCAGTTCTGAGGAAGAAGAAAGTGTGAGAAAGAAACTTGAAATCTCCCTTCCTTGATTTTTTTTTATATAAGTTGGGCTAGAGAGAAACTCTGACATGCTTTCTGTTACTCTGAAACACAATGTTCTTTTATTCTATTTACAACAATAAAAACATTCCTGAATTTTTGACTTTCCCTATTACACAAGGCTGAAACAACATGGTTTGTGTTCAGTGGTTTTGCTCTGTGTCAGCGGACCCTTTCTGCGATTGGAAATGGGAGGTAATTTTTATAGATCCCATCCGTATATCTCTAAGAACATGGAAAGAAGAGGATGCACAGAAAAAGGTCTCAGCTATTTTCCTGTTGGGGAGTCCTTGGTGCTATTCGGAGCTTGGATGTTTGCTTGCCAAGGTTTCCTTATCTGACTAGGTAACATAAACAGTACAAGTGAGTGTGGGATTTGCTTCTTGTTTACATATAGTAGCTTGCTATACTAGTGGGGGTACGACTTTTTCCTGGATTAGGGTACTGTTTTCTACTTCACTGTTTGCCTGGTGTTAATCGCTACTTATCTAGCTGCTGGAGAGGATGTGTTCTGGTCTTTTTGTTTCCTTCTAGGCTTTTTTATTGTCTCTTTTGAATGCTCTGTAATTGTGGTTTATTTATACATGTCTGTTGATGGCTGACTATCATTCACACTGATGATGTTATCTAGTCTGGTAATGGAATTTAAAAGTTCTTCCTTTCTTTTGATTTAGATATTTGGTTGTGCACCTCACTATGGAATATATTTAGGTTTAGCAGGTATAATGATCAATAGATCTGCTCCTGTTGAAGAGATGCCTGACGTGCTTCCATGGAGGGGACTAGAAGTTTGCTAGGTTTTTGAGCAGCTTTCTGGATACGTGAGAGAAAACATTTATAATGACAGCAAAAATTCTGAGAAAGGTGGGGGCTTAATTTACCCTGCTTTAGCTGAGGACATTTTCTCCTATGTCTTTTTGAAACTAAAAAAAACCCCACCTATTTGCTGCCACCTAATGAGAAATAAAGTTCCAACAGCCAGAAACTCTGGAACAATAATACATAATGCTGAAAGTATGATTGTCACAAACATGACCCAGGAAATGAGCCCAGAAATGTGTCCATACCTTATTGTTCTTCAAAACTACAAAACTACATTCTTAAATTATACCCTACTTCAGCAACTATTGACTGTCTCATCTTATTCTAATTAAGGTAGATTCAACCTACTTCTTATAAAATTTACCTATTGTAATGACTCCCCTGGATGCTTCCCCAACCTGTCCAAATGCTAGTTTGGAGGAGGATGAGCTGGTCCTGGGAACGTCAGAAGAGGCAGGCAAGGGCTACAAGCCAGGAGTGGAGGGGCCAAGCCCAGAGGAGAAACAAGGCAAGAAGCCAGCTGAGCTAGGGACAGGAGAGGCTGCAGCTGGGAAGCCCAGAGGCTTTGGGTGGAGAGGGTACACAGCTGATCAGTGGAGATGAAACCCCAACCTCCCAATCTGTAGGGCTGACAGAAGGCAGGCACAATGAAGGTCAGCCAGGCTACCTGCAAGGTGGCAGTCTTGCCCCTCTTGATAGGCTGCTCCAGGAAGCAGCTATATAGCTCAACAATGGAAGGGAAACGATACTGAGAGCAACCTATCTGTTTCCTTGCTGTGCATTCTTCAGTCATTATGATTCTTGCCTTGAAGGGAATTGCTGGAGAGTACTAAATGAAGCTTGGAAGCCTTAATAAAGACTCCTAACCTTCTTGGTGGGTGGGTGGGAAGGACAGCACATCTATATCCTCAAATATCTTCCTTTTCATATGAGGAAAGTGTTGCCTGTGTAGCTAGAAATCTCCTGTCATTTGAAGAAACACATCCTTCTATTGAATAGAGAATTCTATTTGACAGGAATGAAAGTTGGAAAATATGTGTAGTTCAGACAAATACACACTTTTCAAAATGAGATTCTGTTCAGTCTGCTATACTATTTTTCTTGTCCCAGTATTAATAAATATGATTAATATCTATGTGAGATTTTTTTTTATTTGATCTTTTTTTAATAACCACATGGTTTGTGGACCAAGAAAATGAAAATAGAATTTGCAGTAATAGGGATCATGACTTGAATATTTCATTAATAACCCCCTACTTTTATCTAAGAGGTTGCCATAAAGAAGAGGGAGTCAACCTATTCTCCAAACACACGAAAGCAGGACAAGAAGCAATGGATGGAAACTAATCAAGGAGAGAAGCAACCTAGAATTAAGAAGAAATTTCTTGCCAATTAGAATAATTTATCAGTGGAAAGGCTTGCCTCCAGAAGTTGTGGGTGCTCCATCATTGGAGGTTTTTAAGAAGAGGTTGAACAACCATTTGTCTGAAATGGCATAGGGTCTCCTGCTTGAGTAGAGGGTTGAACTAGAAGACCTCCAAGGTCCAACTCTGTTATTCTCATATTTGGTTACAACAGTTTTGTACATAAAACATCCTGGCTTGACATTTTTAAAAAAAAAATAATGTTTCTAGAAGGATCAGAAGGGAAATACCTGAATTTGTCCTCACAAACATCAGCAACATACAAATGATCAAATAAGCTCAGAGGGAAGCTATAGTGTGGAACACAGAAGCTTTGATATAACACAGTATCTATTTGTGATTAATGTGCTAAAAATCCTTTTTTTTGTCCAAATAGATTAACATAAGTACCACTCTTGTTATTTGTCTATTACTCTCTATTTCTTCTGAGAATAGAGTGGTACTGATGGGATCCTATTTAGCTTTGCTCCTTATCTAACAATCTTTAAGAATATGTGACTTTTCTGTTCTAGGCAAGTGTTTAATTCCATATTCATGAAGGCAATTAGCAGTTACGATTCTCAGACAAGATGCTAAGAATTACCTCTGCTTAATCATGGTGGTGAAGATTCTAAAAACCATTACAAATTGCCAATTTTCTCCAGTGGCTAAACCATTCTTTATATCTTGTTAATTTCTTCAAAGCACTGTAAATGGAACAATCCTTGAAGAGACCATAGAAACTGGAGAAGCATGCTCTTGATTACTGGGGTGTGTATGTGTGTCACAACTACTAGTCAGCATTAGGCTTGATGTCTATGGAGATTCTCAATCATCCAGAACTGAAGAAGCTTCTTGGATGATAAGCAAAACATTTTAATGGGAAAAAAACCAAGAACTTTTTTTGAAAAAGCACCTTTGGGACCTGCTTGGCTTAATGTTTCCAAGATTCAGTTTTTACCACATGGAAGCTGAATTTGAATTTTCAAATTGTAACGGTATGTGAGAATGATCTTGAGGGATAAGGGGAAGAGGTACTGCCTAGGAAACAATCTGGCAAGGGAAAGAAGAGCCTGTAGCTTAACAGCGAGAGGACGAAACCTAGGAAGGACCACACGAATTGATCAGGCAGTTAAAAATGGAGATGAGAGATTTGTACTTTGAGTCTTGCAAGAATCTGCTAATGTATCCTTACAATAAAGTAGAATTAGTTCCACTTTATGTTTCCGGTCTGGTTTCCTGAGCGGGCTGGCAGGACTGCATTTATCCCTCTTCTAAAATCCCTTTCAACTGAAACTAAATGAAAATTAGTTTTGGTCCTGGATTGGATCATATTTTTTTTGGCTCTCAGCATGCCTCTCAAAGTCTAACTATCTCTTGCTCTACAAAAGAGTCTAGGAGTATAAGATCCATAGCAAGTTTGAATAATGAAAATAAATCATTGTGGTTGCCATTTGCCCTCTGGCATCTGTTATCAGGAAGGAAAACCACCATTGGTTCTAGATCGTGCAATATAAAATGTCTGCCTGCTCCCATAACCTTCTCCCCCATCCTCCAGCAACTGTTGCTTAAATGCAATTTGTCAGAGTACAGAAGGTGAGCCACTCAACCATTAATCAAAAAGCAGGAGACCTTTGCTTGGGAGCAAAGGGCACAATCTGCCAATTGGCTTGTTCCAGATTGCTTCATAGAGATAATGGAGGTGATCAAAGAGTTTTGATTTTTTTTGAATTGATCTGACCTGACCTCTTTCTGCGAGGGCTAATTGTTAATTTAACTGTCCTATACAGGTAGGATGATTTAAAGCATATGCCATTAATAATGGAACTCAACATGCTTTGCCAACTCTCAAGGAAATGCACAGCGAGAGCTACTGTTTCAGCTTTGCATTTTAAAAAGGGCATGGTTATGCAAAGCCTTTATTTATTTATTTAAAATTAAATTTAAAAAATCACGGTAGTAGAACAAGCATATGGCATGTATAGTTGATAGATATTTGGCTTCTCATAGGAGTATTTTATACAGAAACTGGCTACTGTGTAGGCTGCCCATAAGAACTAAAGAAACAGAGGACATTTATGGAAAGGAAAGGAACGTGTTGAATTGTGAATTGTGTGAATATGTCATAATCAAATGTTCATAAGTTAGTCTTAGCCAGGTTAAACTTAAGGGACAATTGTTTCTCTTAAGCCCCCTTTTCATGTCACCCACAACCAAAGTTTGGAGCTGAAGACTTATGGAGAGAGGAGTAGGAACAGCTCCTCCCATTCAGCAGGAAGGGAAAAAAGTCCAAGAAAAAAATAATTGGATATATTGGACTGTGATTGTAGTGCCACAAACAAACAGTCCATTATTTTTCTTCATCCACTTACATGCCTTCAGGGAGAGTTCAGAAATGTCAGGTAATCTAGAATGCGAGTACAATGAAGCTTGCTGGGGCTACACATTTGGAACAAGTCATTTCTATTCTGCACAGAGTCCAATTTAAGATGGTGATTAGTTGGTGGCATGACATCAAGCTGGGCTTGATTGCAGAACAAATGCTTTTCTTCTTGATCTTTATCCAGTAATTCTGTATAGCTCTTTCAAGGGCAATGCTATAATTTTCTTTGATTCCCAGACTCCATTTTATTTGTTGTCTTTATTTCCATGAAACCTGTCAAATATTATCAATTTTGCAGTCTATTTTAAGTTCATTGTAATGTCTAAAGAAGGAGAGTTTCTTTGATTGCTGATCATTACTTCAATGGAGCCATCAGCTTTTATTTGATCCAGGGTTGATTTATTAGTTATTCCTGTATTCTCTGGTACTTTTAATAACCGTGTCCATGTCTATAAAGCAAAAATGTCTGTCTTCTCTTTTGTACTCTTTCTCAAGTCACATTTTTACAGCTGGTAGAACATCAGTGCAAAGACCCTGGCTATTGTGACCTTTGTTGTCATAGAAATCTCCTTACCCTAGATTAATCTCTTTGGTGAAAAGCAGCAACAACACCATTGACCGGTTTTTCTTCTTTGCTAGTGACTGTAACTTTATTAAGTGTGCCGGTTGATACTACCTTCATCTTCTTAATTTTTAACATTACCTTTTTCACTTTCTGGTTTGTTGTTTTTTTTTACTCTCAATATTAGCTCTCTTAAATCTTCTTTACTATTAGTTAATAGACTGATGTCATCTGCCTGTTCAGACTGCTGGGTTTTTGTCTTACAAACGATTCTAGAAGTCATCTTTTTAATATGATGGTGTTTACCATTAAAGCAAGATTATTTGAAAGATCACTTTCAAAGGTTTTGGAGACCATATGATTTCAGTCCTTATTGAACATGCTTCAGGAAGATGTGAATCTTTCCTCTCAGTTTTTACGTAAGTCCTAAAAATATTTTTGTTCTCCTCTCCTTTTAGTTAAAAGTATGATAAGAATCCTTTTAGCATTACATAGCCTAAGTTGGAAGAGTATCCTCCTCCTCTCCCTCTCCCTCCCCCTCCCCCCTCC
>JANHFL010003603.1:68734-90955 GCA_032468155.1 Oxyrhabdium leporinum | reverse complement strand
CGGCTCAGAAGAATGGCTGCTGTGATGAATTTCTCTCTCAACCACTGCATCCCACTGGCACTACTATATCCATGTATCCATGCAGACATTCAGAAAAGACAGTTTGTAGTCACTGCCAACTAACAGAGCTTAGAATCTCATAACAAAGTTCTCCAAGGAACTCAGGTGGCATCAGCAATGAAGTTAAATATCATCAGAGAAGATTTTGGGAAGAAGTCCGGAAAGAAAGGTAATGACTGGCAGCTAAGGTGGCTGAAATATACAGAAACTGGCTTTGAATCTGATTCCAGTAAAACCCAATATCAATTGGTCAGCTTGATTTGGATTAGTTTGTGGACAAGTGGAATATTGCCAAGAAGAAATGTTTCGGCACTACCTGAAGAACTGTGCTGAAATGTGCTCTAGGACCTTTCTATTCACTGCAGAAAGCTCTCAATGACCTTGAAAATGACAGAAGTTAATAAGATCAAAGTTATTAAGATCAAAGTCCCCCCCTCCCCGAAAAAGCCAGCAAACAATAAGCTTGCCAATCGGATTAATGTAGAAATGCCGGTCAGTATAACTAAAGTGTTTTTTCCCCCACAGAGATCATTGTATATAGTTTTTTTTTCCCTTTCCATTCAATTGTGTCTGATTCTCAGAAATTTCTTGGACAAGTTCCTGCAGTTTTCTTGCCAAGATTTTTCAGAAGTGATTTGCCATTGCCTCCTTCCTAGGGCTGAGAGAAAGTGACAGGCCTGAGGTCCCAGCTAGAGGGGACAAAAGCTCACAGTCTCCTGGTTTCTAGCCTGATACTTTAACCACTACACCAAACTAGCTGGTTATATGTGTTCAGTGAACGGATATGTTGAACTTAGTGTACATCATAATATCCATATATATACAAATGTAAAATTGACTGAATCTGAAAGCTGGACCTTGGAGGAATTTTTTTTTTGTTTTTTGACACACTACTTGAAGAGGTAGGTTGGTTGTGATAGCAATAGCACTTAGGCTTATATACCACTTTATAGTGCTTTACAGCCCTTTCTAAGCGGTTGACAAAGTCAGCATACTGCCCCCAACAATCTGGGTCCTCATTTTACTAACCTTGGAAGGATGGAAGGCTAAGTCAACCTTGAGCCTGGTGAGATTTGAACTGCTGAATTGCAGGCAGCTGGCAGTCAGCAGAAGTAGCCTGCAGTACTGCACACTTAACCACTGTGGCTCATGGCAGTAATTTGGATTTACCAGTTTTGATGGGTGACAAATTTAGAGAACAGAAGTAAAATTGCTTCACCTTTCTGATAAAGCTTGGCTGAAATTTCTTCATGCTGTCTTTTAAGTGAATAAAAGAATTTAAAAAAAAACAGCTCTATGTCCCTGTCTTTAAAATCGGACCTCCTGAACCATGAACGTATCCCATCACACCTGTATTCCTGCTTTACAAGATATCCAAGCTAAAAAAAGAAATCTACTTCAAAACTGAAGAGGTTTTTTTTTAAGAGAGTATCTTTTAATCTAAGGATAAGTAGAAGTGCATGACTAATCTTGTTAAGTTTGGATGAGAAATTCCGAAGAAATCCCAGAAAAAGGTTGCAGCAAACTCCTGCACTATTACTTATAAAATTCCATGGATGTGTGTATGAAGTCACTAAAAGACAAACTAACTCAAGGGAGACTTTACTTTTAACTTGAAGGTAAATAAAAATTCAAGCAACATTCCTATGCCGTTATACTATCATACACCTAATAAGCTAAAACAAAACATCTATATTAAAATGTGTCACTTATAATAAAATAATATAAATCAAAAGGAAATGTGTTCAGGTCTAGTGCTCATTTTAGAGGATGACACAGTCATTAGACATAGGTATTCTTCTCCAGATACCAATTACTTACATATGATGAAAAGATATAGTTAGCCTGTGAATAAATGAAATATATTTATTTTGTTTTCAACTCTATTAACCCTATCCAGGAGGCAATAAAACGCAAACACATCATATTACAGAAAACCAACCAACTAGCAAACAAAAGCCCCAATAAAAATAATTCAATAGCCCTTATGTCTGATCAACAAGAAAAAAGACTCTTCATATAATAAAGGCTATTGGAATTAGCTTAATGGGTCTTACTTTAGAATCACAACAAATTAAAATGAAAACAATCAAATTGTCTAAAGCCATTGCATCTTTTTCTTCAATTGTGGGCAAAAACTGCATACATAAGCTCTGAATATGAATACATCCTAAGGAATGTTTGTTTGTTTTTTTAAATCCCTAGCTGTCTAGCATGTAGAAAAGTACACAAGTATATTCAAATATTCATTTACTGTATTGATTTCTCATTAATTGCTCTGATACTTATATAAGAAAATAAATATTCATACAAAAACTGAATATCACAAAAGTCTTTATACTAAAACCATAGCTTCTTTCTCTGATTTTTGTATTCATAAGCAATTTCTAACTTAGTTAATGACCGAATGATTGAAAGACAAAAAAAAAAAAGTTCTCATGCTGTGTGTATTTATTACCATTTTGCTTCTTCTAGCTTTAGTTTAAAAATAAAGAAATAAAGTTCAAATGGAATGGCAATGGCTTTCATTTACCAAGCCAACTGCAGCTTCTTCTCTCGGGATTTTGTTTTCCTTCATAGATATGAAGAACAAGAAAGCTTGTTATGAATGATGCACATTTTCAGTGTGCTACTAGTCTTGTCTCGCACAGAAACCCGTACAAGTATTTACTATATGTTTCATCTTTGTTCAGGAATGCCAGGTACGTACATAGCGCTCCATCCTCCTATATTTCTTCACAAGTGTCCTATATGGACAATTGGGCTGAAAGTCACCAAGGGAGCTGCTGTGGCTATAGATGGAATGAAAACTGACTTACTCTAGTGCCAGTCAAATACATTATCCACCGTACCTTACTCCTTGCCCATTCTGTTTCATTTTTCACCTGTCAAGCGGTCTTATAAAAAAGTGTTTCTTCAGTATATCTTACATCAATCCCCCCCCTCCCAATGTCATTAAGGCAGCAAACAGATGCTGTGGAGGTGTCACCTGCAATTTCTCCCTACGGCTAAATGAATGATTAGTATGTTGGTTTGTTGAAGTGTAGGAACTTCACTTTCAAGTCCAGATCATTTGGCTGTGGAATAGTTGACTGCCACTGTATTCTGTATTGTCAAAATTTAATTTCAGCTGCATATCTGTGATGTAGTGAGGAAGTGGATTCCCAGGAGGGAAAGGTTGCATTCCAGAGGAGTAAGAGGCAATTCAGTCCAGTATTACTGTGTGAGAGACAGAGAGTGAAGACAGCCCCTCCCTAATAGTTCACAGAGTATATTGTAGATGAAGACAGTAGAGTTTTCAGTCTGGCAAGTCTTTGTCTATAGGTATGAAACAATAAATAACTCATCTTGGAATAATTATCATGTGTTATTCTTAGTTTTGGGCCTGACATAGCTGAATGTTTAATGTTCTTCAGTGATTGGTAGCATTTTTATTTATTTCTTCAATTATTTTAAAAGTCTGTTATTGCAAGTGCTTATTTAACTATAAGCCTCTTTAAGGCAAGTCTGTTAGTTCACAAGGGACTTCCAAATGCTAATCAATCATAATTAAAAGAAAGTAAGGAATATAATCAGTATACTTTTAGTTCTATAGATGCCCTGCTGCAAGGAAACTTATCCCAGAGTATCAGGCCAGGAAACTCAGTCATAATATATTTCTTTTAGTGGAAGTTGTCAATGCAAGAAAATCCTTTTCCAAAGCTTTAGAAGCCACCACACTTGTATAGTTTATGGTATGGTATGGGAAGGAAAGGCAAGAAAATGCTTCTGTTTATTAATTTTTAAATGAGTGAGTTTCTGAATTTATTCATTCTCATTATTTTTGACCAAGACACCGTTTTCAAAGCTTAACAACAAATGTTATTGTAGTTAACAAGCAGTCTTAATCTCAGTTTATTACCAACTGAGAGAGGAAGTAAATAATACATTATGGAACCTTAAATTAGGAACTGTTACCTAAAATAAGATGTGACTTGATACTACATAGTAAACTCTGAGTTGTTATTTTTTTTAATGAAATGGTGAGAGTGGGAAAAATCCCTCAAATAACATCCAGGAGAAAGGCAATGAAGCACTTGAAAACAATAATTTTGCTAAATAGCAGAAAATGATAGTAGTCAGGAAGTTTGATAAGGTCACACAGAGCAATACAATGACAGAACAGTAAGATATCAATTGTCCTGTTGTGAACCGCAGAAATCTCTGCATTGTTCCAAAGAAACTTTGAGTAGAAAATGGCATATGGCACTGGTTATCTCAGCATGAACGTTCATAAATTGGAAGAAATTATTTTCAGTCTATGCTCATCAGATGGCCTTCAGAATGGCTTGCTTTTGCCAACTGAACATTAGAATCATATTTGTTTGAACATATTCTTCTATGCTCTAGCAGATGAAAACAGTTCCTAATTTGGCTAGTTAAGAAAGATAAAGAGGGAAGTAATTATTTTATCATGAGTGGAACACTACAAATGTTATACATATAAAATTTCCCATTCATATCTGGTGTCTGGGGGGGAAGAGTATTTTTGTTTTTAACTATTTTTTTCCTCCCCCCAATCTTCCTCCCTTCCTCCCTCCTTTTGTTTTTTCCCTCTGAAAACCACTGCTTCCTCTGTCTGGACAATACAATAGAGGACAAACTCCAGATATCCTAGCTTGATTTGTTTTGCTCCAATACAGATAACTTTTTGCTTTCTGAAATTCTCCTAAACAAGCCCAAAGGAGAAGGTACAGTCTTGAGAGTTCAGTTCAGCAAAGCGTAACTCCATTTGCAGCACTTTCAAATACATTTGGTCAATACATACACTGTATTGCTTGAATCAATTATATTTTCAATCCCATTCGCCAAACATACCTTTATAAACAAATCATTCTGTACTGTATATAAGTCATGATTTTAAAAATAAAATCAAGTCCTTTTATAGTTCAATAAATAGATTTATATCTGAATTACACATTCAATTCTCCCAACATCTGCTTTTTTACTTTCTATATAAAAAGGATTTTTATTTTTCTATTCCTAGAAATATACACAGTGACATCAAGGCATTCTAGATGTTAGAAAGTTATTGCCTATTGATCTGTAGTCAGCAGATTTTCTGATTTTCCAAAATTCACTGCAGTGCGAAGTTGGCCCAAAGATCTCCTTATTTCTAAAATAAATTACCACAAACCTGTTGGGATCTTCCTCACTGTGCCTATTTATTTGTAGAAAGTTATTGGTTCTTTAGCATCAAATGAATTTTTTTGTTCTCTAAAGATTAAAAAAAATGGAAGAATATTCTCAATTAAAAGAACATAGTGAGAAGAAATCAATTCAGAATTGAGATCCAGGTTTTTTCCTCTTCCACACAAGATCAGCCCAAAGTTTACCTGCAATTTATTGATCTTTTGCACTCACAAAAACGATTATACATAAGTTGCTCAGGATATATGACTTAGGCTGTGTAATATTAAGATACTGCTTTTATTAAAGGGTTGCATTTTCTTTCCCATCACAAAACCTGTAATGGATTATAATGGTGATCTTGAGGAACAGAAGGAAGAGTTGCAGCCAATACAACAGTCAGACCAAAAAAAATAAAAATAAAAAATGGAGTCCAAGGCAGAAATGTAATTTGAAAATGTGTCTTAGCCTTGACCTTCCTTAGTTTTTATGAAAATAAAGGAAGGAAGGGACTTGCAATATTGATGTCAGCCTGCCCAAGGTAGATTAGACTAGAAAACCAAAGTGAATAATGCTAAAGCTACTTTAATTGTAAAGTTATACCAATCAAATCTTGCAAGTCTGAATACGCTTCCCTCCCTTCCTTTGTCCTCCAGCATATTCAGCACAAATAGAAACAGGAGACGTTTTGGAGGATATATTAATTACCAAAAGGATGGACACTGAGATGGGTGACTTCCCAGGTAGGTATTATGTCTTCTTACTGGAAATATGTATCACTTACACCTGTTGCAAATGTCAACCTGTTTCCTTGATTGCATGATGAAAATACTAGAAGCCAAACTTTTCTTTTCTTTTTTTTAAAGTCTCATCTGGGGTCTGCTGGTGTTGAGTGGCCTCTAAAGCTAGTAAGAAATGTTTATAAAGTTCTTAATGAAGGGCAGTAGAATGATTTTAGATCCTACATTTAGTTCTGGGCACTACTCAATAAATTCAGGCAAGAAAAGACTTGAGAGGGTTCAGAGGAAAGGCACCAGGATGACATACAATTTGGAGGCTAAGCCCTATGTGGAAAGGTTAAAAGAGAAGGCAGAGATACGATAACTACATATACTAAAAAGGCTGACCTGTTTATGTTGAAACCAAGAATCAAATTAGAAGAAAGAAGATTCCAACTGAACATTAAGAGGAATTTCTTCAAGGTAAAGGAGAAGTAGTGGGAAAGTTTGTTCAGAACTGTGGTAGGATTGCCTTAGCTGGAGGTCTTCCAAGAAGGATTGGAGGGCCATTATTTAGAGATAGTTTCTTGATTCATGCACAGGCAAACACTCCTATTCCAGGTACATGATACAAAGGTTGAAATACATATATAGAGGTTCAAAGCCTATGGAGATTCTCAGTCATCCAGGTCATGTTGTCCCACAGATGCTTTTTCAGGAGGCAATTGGACTTTTTTGTCTTTTTTTTTTTTTGCTTTGAAGATGTTCTGCTTCTCATTCAACAAGCTTCTTTAGCTCTGACTGGATGGTGGGGAATGGAAGGATTTATATTTCTTGCAGACAGATGGTCATTTGCATCCTTTTAGAGAGTCTTGAAGGTTTGTCTATGACCTCAAGAGGTTCAAAGGGAAATTTTTAAGGCCACAAGAGGAGAGGCAGAACAGTAGAGACAAGTGGAAAAAAGTTGCAAATAATAGATGTTATTCTAAAAGACCACCACTAAATTTGTGTCCAGGTTTTAGCCTTAGTAAGCATTTGGGTTATACTATTATATCCTTTATGCAGTCCTGATTTAGTCTATCAGCTTTATTGAAGCTCAGACTCAAAGGAACATTCACAATGAAAAAGTTTAAAATTGAAGGAGCAGAGTGAGCAGGAAACAAAAGGGCAGTTGTACTCCCATCCCTCCTACTGAATTTGCAGCCTCACTAAGTGGGATGAATGCATATTATTAACTTTAGATGAAATTCAAGGCAGATTTAATAACAGTTTTTAGCTAATATCATTGCAAAAGCTTATAATTAACTTCTCACGGTGATATCCAATGCTAGCAAGAAATTGAATGGGTCTTGACCTAAAATTTATGCCATTTTTTAAAAACCTAGGGCCTAGGTTGTTTATCTTGAAGAATCATTCCAGTTTTATTAATTTGATTGTTTGGTGTAGTGTCCCTGAAACTGCTCATGATTTACTTCAGGAAAATCCTATCAATTTGCTTCACAGATCCTTCTAGGCAAAACATGGGCATAACTGCATGTAAAAAACTATCCCTTTCCTCTAATTTTATGCATCAGAGCTGCAGATAAAAAGACATTTTTCAACCTCATCAATAAAATCAACAAGGGGTAAGTAGTATAAGATCAATAAATAAAACTCAATCTGCAACTTTCAGTGTATCAGCTCTCAAAATATTTTGATTCCCTTCACTTCTGACTAAATGCTTAGGACCAGAAGATATGACATGTTAGCTGTTTATTAGGGATATATGATTCACCCCAGAGCATATTTCCTACAGAACATCTTCCATGAGCTTTTCTATGATTCAGTCATAAAAGCAGCACAGAAAGTTTAGGAAGGGGTTAAGTACTCCTGATACCTCATAGGTGACTCCACTGTCAGTGCCAGCGTCCCATGGGATCATGTCCTGAATCACCTTCTGGACCCATCCACAGTCCTTGGTGCACAGATCTTCAGCAGAAAGCCCCACATTCCAGTCAGGGCTGGGGCCTAGCATGGTGAGGAAAGACATAAGGTGACGTGTTCTGTCCACAGAAAATTCAGCAGAGGGAGCTGCTCTCCTAAAAGTAAAGACAAAAGGAAAAGAAGACTAAAGTAAAAATTGCAACTTGAGAAATCACAAGCGTGCCTACAGAATGAAATAAGGACAGGAAAACCCAGATGCAGCTGTAAGCAACTGAAGCACTGCTGTGGAGAGAATCAAACCTCAATTAACATAGTGCTTCCTACAGGGTGCATTTAGGAGCTCCACTTTATAAAACAGATTTAATGTGAAAAAAAACATGTTTTTATAGAACACTATTTTTTTACACTGATGAGTTTGTTCAGGCATTAACAAGAGTCAGGAAAGATGTCTGAGATATACTCTTATAACTCCACCTTCCTGTCTTGACAGGTGGCTTTGGAAGAGAAATAATAATTATACATGGCTTAACTTGGTTACAATGCTTCACACATATTTCTGTTGCCTATTGGTAGAAGGCTCCTGATGACTCAAATCATAGTGTAGGAAGAGTACTTTTGCAGATCTTGAAGGGAGCTTAGAAATGGAGGGCATGTCCCTCTCAGTCTTCCATAAATAGCTTTTGTTAAAAAGAAAATTCCTGGAATGTCAAGTGTTTATGTTTAATGAAATCATTTTTACTCCATTTCCGGATTTCTTTCACAATTTTATTCTGACTTTACTTGCAAAGGAAATATAAGAAATTATTATCTAATGCCTGCAGCAAAACACTGCTTTAAAATTCAGGCAATGCTGTTGAAGCATTCTTAAGGCATAGCATCTGGACGAACTTATCTGGCCTTCATCTTAAACACCAAAGCTGGCAGAATAGTCAAAACAACTGTTAGTTGGATTTTAATGCTCAATCACGTGTGAAATTTATAGCAAAAGGAAAAAAATGCAGCCAAGAGGTGTGCAAATTTCTGCCAAAATAAATTCACGGTGATAAGCAATACTCCCTGATTTTGGGGATCTTGCCAAAGATTCCTTTAATGGAGGATATGTTGCCATATAAAATCAATGATGTTCTTTCAATAAATCTCCAAAGGTCTTCAGTGATTGACAGGCTATTTATCTGAGGATGAAGCATCCCTGCTGTTAACAAAACTAGTGCTTTAGAAATTTTCTGCCTATGCTAAATTATGCACAAACAGAGCCTGATGCTACTGAAGCATCCTATTCCTGGCAACCATGGCAGTGACATCTGGCATCTGTTCTACTTTCCAGGAAGCCCATATGGGTTGTTCCAATCTGACAACAAAAATCAAGGCTAAAAAGATAAGGTTTAACAATGGACCAGAGCTTTACAAACTGTTGCAACTTTATTATCATATGATGCTGTAAGCAGACATAGCAGGCATCAGTTGGAACTACAGCCTGAAAAATTTCTCATTATTTGCCAGAAATTGCAGCATCGGAGTCCCTGGAAAGTTTGTTATCTTTCGTAAGTTCTCCACCCTGAGAAATGAAAATTACCCATCAAGGTCCCTATATGATTGCATGGGCCTTGTAGGTCACGGTAATTTCTCTGAATGGAAAGGAACTGCAGGGAGCAGAACAGTTACTCTCACTTTCTTTAAAAACAGTACAAGCATGTTTCTTTATGTGAGAAACAGAAAGCACACTTGGATCGGACCAAAACCTTATCAAATCCTCTTTATTTTGCCATTGCAATTCTTGATCTGAGGAAGACACCCCGTCATAAATTTTATGGAGAGATGTGATCTCCTTTTTCATCTTTTATTGAAATAAACTATTCTTTAAACTATTCTTGCTTTAAGGCCTAGTCAATCTTTTCAGTGTTCTACCCTAGCTGTGAAGTTAAAGTCATTTTAGATGCCTTCTCCTTTTTGTTCTCCATCCCAAGGTAACCCAAATATTACCCCTAAGGGAGATAATGTTTCCCCAGAACTAAAATAGAGCTGGGGCCAGTCATAGTGATTCTGTGCAGGAGTTTGTCTCAAAAGGTATTTCTCTTTTGGTTCAATTCCATGCCTTCTTCTATATACAAGCTGACTTCATCCTTAGTATATCCTCCCTGGTCTTCTTAAAGCCCCTGTTCTGGAGAGCAACAAAAGAGAGAAAAGGAGGGTAGGATGATATGAACTTTTCTGAAGTGTGAAGGGAAAGGAATGTGTATCAAATAACTTGGTAGATGAAGATCCAGATAGTGAATACTATTATTATTCTGTATCTGATGGCTTACAATTAAATGCAGCCAAATCTGAAAAGTAGTTCTTCCACTTGTAATGCTGCATTTGGCTAGCTTGCAGATTTATATATTTATAAATAACATAGATGAGCCATCCTACAGCTGGTCATTCTTAGGGTGATATATGTTAAAATACTTATATCAAATAAGCATAGTTGTTTTCCCCCTGCTTGAGTGGGTTGGTCAAATACCAGAACCTTTAAAAGAAAAAGAAAAAAAAAAATCTGGAACTCATATTCTATCTTTGTTAAGCCTACCAATATCAATTTTGTCTTTTGTTTTCATCTAAGGCTTCCTAGGTAAAAATTTGTTAACCCACGCTTGCAAGATGGATAGGGCATCATAAATGCTGCCGATGAAAAGACTTCTTCTGTCATCTCATCTATCACCTGGCCCCCATGATAAGATTGCTCTTTGCTTTGTAGTGGTGCGGCAGTCTCATTCTAATATCTCAAGCCATTAGTGTTCATTTCTGTGCTTTCCTTGAACAAACATCTTGCTCCACAAAGAATATCTTGACAGATTGAAGAGCAGCAAGCGAACTAAATGCTAAAGCTTTCAACATTTAGCAAGCTCGGGGTTTTGACTGCAGAGATCAATTTTAGGAAGGGTGAAAAGGAGCAAACTCCAATTGAAATCAATCATATTTGCTATAGAGTCATCACACCTTCACAATATCCGCAGTACTTCTGGAATATGTTTCTGAAGCTAATAGATGTTTTTCAGATGCAATGTGGAAGGGATTGCAACCATTAAAGGTTTACTTCAGAGTATAATCAGATTTATCAATCCTTCTCTATATACAGTTTAAATGAGAACGGTCCCTTGTAGCCTGTGTCTTTTTTTGTGGCTTTTAGAACCCCTCAAATTTTTACCGCCAAATTCAAGAATTAACAGCAACAACAATAAATAGCAATGATGCACATTTTCATTGATTTGCAGCTCCACTAGTGACTTAATTATGTTAATGCCCTGCCCACTGCAAGTCTCAAGTGTCAAAAAATAAAGTCCAGCCCCTTGTATCATGACTTAGAGGATGTTCAAAAGAATGAAGATAAATCTACAGGAGAAACTGTCACCAATAAATGCTCAGAACCGAGGTCTAATACCAGCAGGAAGAAAGGAATAAGAATTGTTTCAGTAGAAAAGGCCTACTTTGAATCTCTTGTGCCAAAGAGTTTTGGCTGGCAGAATTCAGGAGAGGAGACTTTTCTGTGGTGGCCCCAGCCCTGTGTAATATTCTCCTGCCAGTGGTGAGGTTGGTTCCCATACTACTGGCCTTCCTGAAAAGCCTGAAACCTGGATCTGCCAGGTAGCCCCTGATAGGGACGCTTTATGCTGGAGGTGACTAATGGGGTAGAAAGAAAATCCCCACCTGATCTCATCTTTCCTCTTAGTTTTTAGTCTTTATTTAATCTTTCTACTTTTAATTGTTCTGTATTATCTTTTTAAAAAGCTTTTTATCATTTTGTAAGCCATCTAGCATCACTGCAACAGTGAAGTGGGCAGCATATAAATTTAAGAAATAAATAGCCTTTTGTAAATGTAATGCCTCCAGTTTAAGCTCCTTTTAATTAATCTTTAACCCCACACGGCACCAGCATTGCCAAGTGAATAATGAAGACAGCTGAGAAGCATAAAATTTGCACATCGACAACAAAGTCATCCTTAGAAATAAAATTCTATTCGGGAATCAGTATTGCTTTTGAGTAGATACTGCTTCTGAGCAGACTTGAAAAACTTTTCATTAGTAACTTAGATCATGGAAGAATGTCTTCACTGTAAATTTTTGTATTTCACTTCTTGAACTCCTAAATCATAACCTCAACCCAAATTCTTGGATATAAAGCCAGCCTGGATATTTTGGAACTTTAATTTTATTGATTCTTGGGCTATTTTTTTTACCTCAGTTCTCTGTCTCATCTCTGGCTGCTTTTTATTTAGTGGAAGGAAATATTTAAGCTTAGGAAATCTCATCTGTTGCTATCGATTTGGGTTCTTCAGAATACCCTAGTATGTGAAATATTACATAGCCATCTTCCAATTTATTACTTTTCAGTTTGAAGTTTTGCTTTCTCCCCCTGGTTTCATAGGCACAGGGCTTACCAGGAAGCAAAAGGAACCAATCATGCCACATAGCAATTATGGATATGCTGCCATTTTTCTCCCTTGATCATTCATCTCTGTGCCACTATTAAATTAAGGGACATAGTTTCATTTTAAAGTTGCAGGAATATAAAAACCTGTACTCCCATACCTTCTTCCTGAAATTTGCAGTGTGCCTTTAAAAAAATAAAAGGATATTGATGACACTGTTTCTATGAATGCCTACAGGGCTGATAAATAAATCCTACCAAATTTAATGAAGGATATTCACAGCTAGCGTAAATAGGATTGCAGAATTAAACCAAATAAGGCAGAGAAGAAATATCATTTTCTAGAAAAACGCCCCCCCCACACCTATATTGTATATTCTTGTTAAGAAATGCCATTCAAAGCAGAAGAAGTGAGTTCCATGGACACAAAATGCAACAAAAACTTTAAGAAGCGATCTTTAATGGTGATATATTCAAAGTAATTAAATAATATTGAAGTACAGTGTGTATTTTAGTCAGAATGGGGAAAACCTCTGACATGATTTCTAGTGACAATAAGCTAAAAAAGTTTGAACAGACTTATGGAAAACTTAACTACATCAGCTTCTTCTCCCACATTGGCACAATGGGCTCTTTCACATTGTATTAGGGCCAGCAATAAAATCATGACCATCTTTCTTTCTAAATGAAGTAACTTATGAATACAGTTGAATGCATATTGTCATTTTTTGAAATATATACAGTCAGAAGATAATAACTTCATATTGTCTAGTTCTTTATCGCTGCATTTCATGAGTTATATTTATATACTATTTATTTCTTGGATATATATATATTTATTTTGTAGGTGGGAAATAAAATCTCTAGGACAAGATCTTATTCTGTTCTGTTCTCTAAGTGTACCATTCACAGTAAAAAAAATGATCAAAATTTCATAGATTAACATTTTATAAGAGCATTCATTAATTATATATTCTGAAAGTGGCTGAGGAAACAAAACAGGGGCAGAAATATAGTTTTCAACTTGATATGGGTTTTACTCAATAAAAGTAAATGAGTTGTTTTACTCAATAAAAGTAAATGAGTTGCTTCAGGAGAAGATCTCCAGTTGCTCTAACCCCCTTTATGGATGCCTATCTTGTTATTCGAGGTATGAGGGGTGAAGAACTCTTCTTATTCTTTTGGTTTTGCTTAACCATTTCTAAACCTCTTATAAATAGTTTAAGCTCTATGGTATTGGAAGAGGATAGGATATGGGAAAGATACAGGATAGGTTAAACATTTGGTTAACAATGGAATAAAGGAACAAATTGATTTGTGCAGTTTCTTTAGCTTTGAAAGATACAAAACTGTATTGTAATTTAGCTTTATTAAAAAAAATAAAAATCCAAAGACTCAAACTTCTGTCTCTAGCTACTTTGCACTACCATCATGCTTACTATGATCAGCACCTACAAATTGTTAAGTGCAACCCACTGGATAGCCACTCTTATTTTAGATGAATAAAAAGACTTTGTATTTAAAGAGTCAATTCGGATAGCGAGATAGGTGGCACATAAATTTAATAAATAAATATTTTGCTCTAGTGAAGCATAATAGAGACATAGATACCTAAGAATAAATCTCAATGAACTGAACAATTTTACCTGGCAAACTGGATGACTATTCTGACTATATGTGGAAGTGCCTAAACGATTGTAGTAGATTTGTTTCCTGCTTTGATAGCCTAATTATTCCCTAAAATAATTAGGTGTTGTAAAATAGATGATAGACGTTCCATTCTGTTGCCTTATCATGTGGCAAAGCAACTAAGAACAGCCGTCTCCATCAGATGCACTTCAGATAAATGTGGACTCCAACTTGGAAAAGTTCAAATCAAGAAAGGCAATTACATGTGAATCTGTGCCATCTACTGTCTTACATGTGAATCTGTGCCATCTACTGTCTTATAAATATAGAGCCTTTCCATTTCTTTTTTATAAAATGTAGGCAGGTGTTTTTCTCTATGATTTCCCAGTGTTTCCATGTAGCTTGAGATAAAAGAAACATCTGCACATGACCGATGTCAGATTTTTCATACTGCGAACAAGACATAGCAAAGTCTGTGACAGGACAAAGTTTCTCAGGTCAGCGATGTTGACAGAGCACTTGTGAGAACAGCAGGAGGAAATGACGGTGTGCTAAAAGGATAACACGGAGTGCAAAGAGGGGTGTTGAAAGAAATTCTGCAGGGTTCAGTAGTAAATCTGGGAGCATGCCTATCTCCATGCAGATAGGCATGTATACGCATAGGCACACATACATAAATAGTCATTGTTCAGCTTGCATTTGACAGAAATGTAGCAAAAGAAAAAAAAAAGTAAGCTTAAGGATGATTGAATATAATGAAAAGAGAGGATTTATAGTTTGCCTCCAGAGTAATATTACTGAATGCCAGCAGTATATTTAGATGCCTTCCATCCTCATACTCATTCCACACAAATATAGTGCCTTTTAACTGAAGCTCCCTGTATAGATAGCCTAGGTGAGTTTTGTTGAGATAATCCTTGGGATATTTGGAAAGTCTATTAGACTTTCTCCTGACCTACTGTGTTTTTCCTGCAACAGAAATATAAGATCCAGGAACTGTGGCAAGAAATGATTTTGTTCTTCTATTTTTCTTTTCTTTGTGAAAAACAGAGGTCAAGGAAAGAGTTAAAATGCTGGAATTCTTTTGCCAAGGAGAACAGATTTCACTCCCCACATCATTTACAGTGTACAAAAGAAAATACAGTATTTTTCCAGTCAGGCTGAGCCAGACTCAGGCTGGCATAGGCAATAGAGAGGAGGAGAACATTTCACTAAGGCTGGTAGAATTGCTTTGAACTATGGTCAAGGCTAAAGGGCAAAAATAAGAGCATTTTGTTGTGTTTATTGTACAAATAGTTTGTAACAGCCCAGGAGGGGAAAAAATGAAAGCTAGTTCTTAGATTGGTTTAAAAAAAAAACCCCAAAAAAACCCTTCATAGTTTTTCTAAAAAGGTCAACAGGTGCAATCTATGTCTCCTTCACAAAAGAAACTAGCCCCTCCTTGCTTAAAAAGAAAAATCAGAACCAGAATCTTTACACCCAAATTTATCCATATATAGATTTCTCATTTGAAAGTAGAATTCTTGCCTAATTATGTTGCTGCTTCTTAAGAAATATTACTGGTCAGACCTGTAAGAGAAGTAATTGTGTTAATTGTGTTCTTTCAAGGACCAATGTATGACCAGGAGTCATCCAGTTATCAACTTGAGGATCAAAAATGTTCCCCCTTGCAGGCAGAGATCATCTTTTTTTAAAAAAAAATGGTATTTGGTTGGCAGAACTTTCTGTTATGAAGTCAATATGCCCAGGTAAAACGTAGCTATTTTTAAATCTTAATTAATGTTTGGATAAGCAATTTACTTTACTTTGATTACAACTAGGATATAAAATCTTTAAGACATAGACACACAGGAACTGCTTTGGGTGCTATTGTTGACCATCTCTGTTATATTGATATATGTCTGCATATGGAACAAATATCTAAGGAGGAAATAATTAAACTAAACTGTGTTGCCTCACACGCCAGGTCAGCTTTGGGGAAGAGCTTTATACTGTGATTCTCTGAATCAGGCTTATCTCTGTTGCGAACCTGGAAGACATTGTACGTACATTCCTTGAGATATTTGTTTACATAACTCATCTGCATGTATCAAAATGACACTGGTCCAAAATATGGAATGGTAATCCCCATAGCCACGTACCTCTTATCTTCCTTCTGTTTTCTCTTACCCATTCCTCCAGGGAGTCAGAAACAGTGCACACATTGGTGATGTTAGAAATGCTTCTCTGGAAACCTAGAGCTATTCTCTAAATGTCCAAGATGCCTTAAAGCAAGAGACAAATCTTTTTGAAGTTCATGAGTCATGTCTTGCTTCCTTAAGCCAGCTGGATATTACAAAAAGGAGTCCAGACTATTATTGTGACTGTCAGGGTTCCAGCAAAGTTCCCCTTTTCCATTCAGTATGGATGCCTTCCTTTTGGCACTCCTTTTTCCAGGTGCAAGTTGATATGCCCTTGACTCTCTGGGAAAAATGTTGTTGTGTCTATACTCCCCTGCTACATGTGAATATCCCACCTCCCAATTTCCCAGGCACTAAAATGTGGCAGCCGCAGAGGCCTTCTACAAATATGGCTCCCAAGGCTGATAGTGACTTGTTTTAAATTTTTCAAAATGTGACTGGAAAGTCTATGAGAAACAAACTATATATCTGTGCCCCTTTCTACTCTGAAAAATCTTCAATTTCCACCTCCTCCCATCCCATCAAAATGACTGCAATTGTGTCCCCAAATGGGAAAAACAAATGCAGATCTTAGAAGCAAGCTTCTCAGCTCTCTCTCCCTCCCTCCTTCCCTCCCCCCCTCTCAAGAGTGTAATGTCAATTTCCATCTTTATTATTTTTAACAAAACAAAAATCATACCATCTAATGCTAGCAAGCAAATCTTGGGGCTACCAATAGAGAAATGCTGCTACATGTGGTTTGGGATCAAAGCTGCTCCTGCTTTAAAGGGCAAAGCTGTATTATTTTATCATAAGCCCTTTTACTTTCAGCAATCATAAACTTTTATACTTATACCCACATCTGTTATTCACCCCGGGGAATGACTGCATCTAAGCTACTGAAGCAAGATAGGCATTCTATTTGAGTTACCTTGAGTATCCTAATTTTGTGTAGTGTAACATGTAGGGTAATGGAAACAGAAGTAGTCTTTTCATTGTAGCCTTAACCTGCTTGATTGCATAACAAAGCTGGCATAAAATACTTCAGGAGAAAAGGAAAAGCTGTAGGTCTGTATTTGAGCTCAAAACTATGACAAAGTAGAGTTTACTGTTGTAAATTAAACAAAGCAAATTAAGGAAAAGAATTCAGAAAGGCATTAAAAATAAAGGCAACAGAGATAAAGGCAAAATACACTATATCTACAAGACTTACATTGTTTATGATTATTACAATCAATAGAGACAGAGAAAAGTAATTAGCTGTGGCCACAATCACTAAGTCAATATATAGTATGAGACTTATGAAATATATTTGAAGAAGCAAGCAAGGAATAGTGCAGTTGTCTCAAGACCCTGAAATATCTCAATATAATGACTTACTGCTTGCTGGAAAGGCAAATGACTGAACTTTAAAGAGAATGAAGCCTTCCTTGCTTCACTCTCTACATACTGTCACCAAGCTCCACAGCTCTATTAATGAGACAAAACAAAGATCATTTCCTACACTTCAAATGATAGGAAAGTGGGCTTTCAGTGCTGATGATAGGCATTACTTTGCTGACGTGGACACATAAAGGATAATCTATCTGGATGCCCAAGACAGCAAAGTAGTACAAACAAGCATAAAGGAGTTTCAATTCTGGAACTATGGGTTAGGAATCAGAGAACAAGAAATTACACTTGATGAATAAGTTGCAATGCAAGAAAGTGCAGGATGGATTGTGGGATTGTGACCGAGAGGTTGTCCATTATAATGATAAAGTCTGGTTCTTAGGAACTTCTGAGATGAATGTGGGGTTCATATTTTCCATCAAGGTTTTAAGTCAGCTAATTTACTGTTGCCCTCATGAATCTTTGACTAAAAATGTATGGAAGAAATTTCTATTTATTTGGAATAAAGTTCAATTTATTTAATGCTTGTATACAATTAAGATAAAGAACATACTGTACACGTGTAGCAAACTGTTTCAAGATTCACGTGTATTGATTGTTATTAGACTAGTAGCCATGAAATCTGTTCAGAAAAAGATGCATTAGTGCATCCAGGAAATGCCAAAATAGATATACATATTCATTCTGCTCGAGTACAGAATACATCATGTCTCAGAAAAAGGAATATTATTCTGCTAGCGTTTATTGTTCAGAAGAATTAAACCCTGTTTCAATCTGAACCCTTAAGTGACATCATAGAATATCTATTGAGACTTATATGTTGAGAATTTTATGAATAAAATAGCTCGCATTGAAATTGATTAAGTTGGTTGAACAAATTCAACCGTTCATGCAAGTAATGTGTTATAAGATCCAAAGCAAGCTCCTGCCCTAGGCTGATCTAGACCAATATGGCTTCTCAGGACCCACCCGATTTCTGTAAAGACACATCACCTCCTGCTACTACTGCTTGGACCTGTTTTTAGAGCCATGTTCCCACAAAAGGGGAAGTAATACTGAGTCTTGGCCTTCACATCTTGTAATAGATTGCACAAGTTAATTATGCCCTAAAAGAAGTGCTTTCCTTTTTTTCTGTTCTGTCATCTGTTATTTTGCCAGTCTGATTTTTATATATTTGTCAGGCCTCTGTTATTAACTAACTGTAGGAGTGTATCTGAAGGAGTGTGATCTATAACACATTTATTAATCTCTTTTCTCCACCTCCATTCTAGGATCGTAGGGATCAGAATGACTAGCTGGGTACAGAAAATGATTAACAGCTCCTTGATGGATTAGTCCTGATTGTCTTGAAGACAGTCATGAAATTGGTTCAGAAGCCCTTTCTGAATTTGAATAATTATACTAATTATATACTTTCCCCCTTTAGAGACAAGATACTTGAATAGATGATGACCATGCGGCTCTAAACATTCCTAGATAACATGGTGAGTTTTTCCCGCGTTTTGCACTGTAACAGATTTTGGATGCTATTGATGACCTGCCCCAATATTCTCCAGAAGGTGTTGTTTGGCTAAAGGTAAAATAGGGAAAATGAGCAGGAAATGGGTCTTTTCAGTTACTGCAATGACAGGTAACTTGGTATCACACTATTTGTCTTTTCTGCCATAAGGAAGACCTTATTTTAAATCTTTCAGGGTTTTTTTTTATTGGGGCCTTCTATTACAGAATCTAAAGACAGGATGTTATTTTCTATGTATAATTTACATTAAATAGCGATAGCACTTAGACTTATACATCGCTTCAAAGTACTTTACAGCCCTCTCTAAGCGTCAGCATATTGCCCCCAACAATCTTGCTCCTCATTTTACCGACCCCAGAAGGATGGAAGGCCCAGTCAACTTTGAGCAGGTGAGAATGGAACTGTCAAACTGCTGGCAAGCGGCAGTCAGCAGAAGTAGCTGTAACTACTGTGCCACCACGGCTATTAAACAAGAATGCAGCCTCACCGTTTAATGAATACCTTTTGATAATGAAAAGCTTCTTGTCCTCATTCATCATTAAATTTAACAGAGCATCCATGAATGTGTAGAACCTCATGCCATAAGTTCCTGAAATTAGCAGTGAAATGTGTGACTCTTTGTCCCTTAAAATACGGAAATTCATCACTCAGCACCCAAATTCATCACTCAGCACCCAAAATCAGTCAATTTTTAGGACAATTATGCCAAGGTGTAGATATAATAATTAGCTACAAGGGAATACCATGCCGAAAGAATATTCTCTTTTTCATAGGCTGCTTGCATTGTCACTAGCGATGAAAACAACACTGCTTGTGGGAGAATCAAGACTGATAAAAGGGAATTATGCCACAAATCTGGATTTTACAGATAACAAACACCGATATCGTCTGTCTGGTCAACAAGTTATTTTCTGACTGCTATACTAATTGCTATAATATATTTAAAAAGTGAGAGATAATAGAAGTTATCCCTGCAGCATTTCAAGCAGTTTTCAATCTAAAGTGCAATATATTTTATAAACAGCAACAAGCCTACAATTGTATTTGCAGTCCTGTATAAAATCTCTAAAGTTGCCAGACATCAGAGTGCTTCCTTAAAAAAACCTAAAACACATCACTTCCTTTAATAATTATTTAAAATGCCAATCAATACTTCTAATGTGCAGTTCTTAAAGTTGGATGGAGGCCTAGCTGCATTTTAGGAGATCAATTTAAATCTTAACAGGGTGCATTACATTTTGCAGAACTGGCCCTGCAAGTGCCCACAAAAAATATATTAACAATTAATTACAGGTAGTCCTCAACTTAGGACTTCTCGCTTTGTTCGAAATTACAACCGACCTATATTGGGGGGCTAGTTACAACCCAGAGTCAAAATTGTAATGGGCAGGGCTCTTCCACAATCCAACTTTGGAAACATAGTTGCATTTATAGCCATTTGCAGCATCCTGCAGTCATGTCACCGCAATTTACGGTGCTTACTTCCAGTTTTCAATAAAACCACACCATAGCAAATAATAGTTTCACTTAACAATTGTGCTCTTCATTTTGCAACTGTCCCAAAAAAGGTGGTAAAATTGGTGAGTTTTTAGGCTCCATTGTGGTGGTAATTCAAGGACTACCTGTATGCATCTGTATCAATATCAACTATATCTATCTATATCTATGTACATCTGTATTGTTTATCTGGATGTGACGGGGGAAAAAAGCATTTTGGTTCCACAGAGAGGCTGTCAAAGCATTTTTTTGGCCATTCTTTAAAGCTGCTGTGTCATTTCCTGAAACTATGGCTCTAACTCAATCCTGGGAAAGCACATATAGATTTAAGTAGTTGCCAACAGCTGCTCCAAATCATTTTTTTCTCTCTTTGAAACTGAAGATGTGCACAGTGATAAAGGATGTTAGGAGAGTTAGTTTTCACACTCACAACACAATCACAATCTGATAGTTGGGGGGGGGGAAGGATAGATGGAAAGAAGACATTCAAAAGATGAGGTTGAGTCTTTGTTCAAAGGTTTGAATACAGTATTGCTTTTACAGATACAACTTCTTCTCGAAACATGGAAGTTGCTCAAATGCTTCGATTATGGCTTCTTTTTAGCAAATATTGTTTATCTGAAATCCTTGGGTTCCTTGTGAGCTTGCCTAAATGATTCACTACTGCCTGTGGTGTAGAGCAGATTGTAGGATTTGGATATGAGATGGAGTTATTTATTTATTATATAGAAATTTCTGAATCACTTCACAAACCATACTATTTCAAAAATATCTAACAAAACATTCAATATTATATTTCAAATTAGCAGTGACTGACCCAGATTGGCTCATGCAAACAGGTTTGTTCTTGACAGTAAGTCAGTTGTATATATGTTCACATGGTGAATGATGGATGCTCTGTTATTTCTACAAAAAAGTTTTGGTTCTAGCATTTTTATAACTGGAATGGAAGTTATAATGCTAAGATGGGAACTTGGCTGAAAAGAAAGTCCACTGTCTATTCTGCATAATAGTGGTGTTGTTGCCACTATCGCATCTCTCACCATTACCTTAGCCCTCACAAAAACCAAGATTGGGCTGGCATGGGAAACTAGTTTCTCTTACATGCACACCGCTTGGACATGTATATCATGGTAATTGGCAGGCTGTATATGCGGATATTATATATATATATATATGACCATTTACACTTCATGCAGCACTTGTGATCAAATTTACAGAAAAGTAAAAAATAATGCAACAGAACCGCCTTTTTTAACAATTATAAACTGCGCATTATAAACTAGGATGAATGAATTGATAACTGTGTCTTCTCACAAGTTACATAATGGAAAATCACAAACTATGAGGAGAAAAGAGAGAATGGTATAAGCTTTTCTTATTTTAGAAAAGTTGCCTTCAAATAAAAAAGTCCTTCCTGCTCACAGTTGTAAATCTCTTTCTCTCGCACACATACACACACAAATCTCAATCTCAATCTCAATCTCAACCTCAATCTCTCTCTCTCTCTCTCTCTCTCTCTTTCTAACATATGCAGTTTATCCATGTTGGCTTTGGCTCCCAAACACTAATAACTTTGTTGTTATAATAGTTGTTTTGACATGTGAAGACAAGGCAGAATCAGCATAATGCTAAAGTTCTTCAGAAGAACAATCATTTGATATATTTTTTTTTAACATTGGCAATTAAAGAGAAGGAACAAACTGAATATTATATGATATGGGAACTATTTTATCAATGGCTAGAAAA
>JANHFL010003603.1:48392-62188 GCA_032468155.1 Oxyrhabdium leporinum | reverse complement strand
GCTAGAAAATTGGCCTAGAAATACCTGGATTGGGGCATTAATTTATTGTTGTTACTCAGAGTTTTGTATGGCATCTGGCCTTCTCCTTCCCTTCCCTTCCCTTTCTCCTTACCTGTCCTTACCTTACCTTACTTCTTTGCCTCCTCCTCCTCCTCCTCCTCCTCCTCCTCCTCCTCCTCCCTTTCCAAGATCCAGTTCCGCAGTGAGAAAAGTAAGATCCTTCGCTTAGGCAGGAAACACCAAATGCATACCCGTCATAGATACACAATAGGTAGTACCTGGCTCAGCCGTAGGAACTGGGACAAGCTTCTTCAGTTCACTTAAGGGGCTGTCACAGGGAAAAGGGGGTCAACCTATTCTCCAAAGCACCAGAAGATAAGACAAGAAACAATGGATGGAAACTCATCAAGGAGAGAAGCAACTTGGAATTAAGGAGCAACTTCCTAACAATGAGGACAATTAACCAGTGCAACAACTTGCCTCCAGAAGTTGTAAATGCTCCAACACTGGAAGTTTTTAAGAAGAGATTGGGCAACCATTTGTCTGGAATGGTGTAGGGTCTCCTGCTTAGCAGAGGGTTGGACTAGAAGACCTCCAAGGTCCCTCCCAGCCCTATGATTATGTATTCTATGTTCTAAACTCAGTAAGCCAAACTTTACTTAGCTAGCATAACTTTTATAATCCAAATAGAGCGGCTGCTTTGGATTCTGAGGAAAAAAGAAACACAGATCTTAGCTTAAAGGCCAGCACCTAATAAGATACATGTTACATGCGGCCAGAGTTAGCAGCAAGAATATTTAAAGCAGGAACAATTTTATAAAACTTGTGGACTTCAATTCCCAGAATTCCTCAGCCACGCTGGCTGCGGAATTCTGGGAGTTGAAGTCCACAAGCCTTAAAGTTGCTGAGGTAGGATGTGAGAACACTTCACTTGCACTTTTCGTCTGGGTTCCCGAGCCCATCGTCCACGTCTCCAATTCTGGCAAAGATGAACGATTGGACAGAGCTCGCTTTTCAAAACGTGCTTGGTTCACCAGTTAAATATAAATTGCTGAACTAAGCTATGATTTTTCTCTTCTTTTTTTCCAGGCAAGAGAAGGAAGGGGAATAATAGCGATGTGCTACATTTTTATTCCTGACTGTAAAATGAAAGCTGGATACTTTCCAGAGCTAAACCTAAATATAGATCAAGGAAGAGCCAAGTGGCCTAATTATTAGATTTAGCACCTCTATCAATCGCTGTCAAAAATTTTCCTGAAAAGGATTTCAGTAAAGTTCAGCGAGGTTAAAGCTGTTCAACAAATGCTGATTTAAAATTTATGTTCCATTATATTGAGCGTTGCTGAAATGTTAGGTTTGAGAGACACAATTACTGGAGAAGTCAACAGAATATGGACTTTTTTGCAGTAAAATTATGATTTATTTATGGCTGATTGGCATGTTTGACTGTTTCTTTTAAGGTTTCTATTTGACTTTTTTTTTTCTTTGTGGATTGTTTACTTTGATTGAAATGGCCTGGTTGGTCTAATTAAGCTGAAAATCAAAAAAAGGATTACAGTGAGCAAACCAAGAAAAGCTCTCTATTTGAAAGCAAATCTTAGCAAACAGGAATTATTTGAAGAAGTAGAAAAACTTTTAGACTATTCTTGCACATTCTGACAAAGAAGAACACAAAATGGGACCTACCTGGAGGTGCTTTCAATTAATGTGTTTTTTTTCTTTCTTTCTTGAAAACAAGAATATGAATTCTAAATGGTACCTATGCAGAGCAATGTTTCTCAAGCAACAAAATGATTAGGGAACTGAAGGCTAAAACATATGAAGAACGGTTTCAGGAATTGGGTACGTCTAGCTGAATGAAAAGCAGGACTGGGATGGTATGAGAACAAGTCTTCCAATATTTGAGGGGGTGCCCCAAAGAAGAGGGGGGTCAACTTATTCTCCAAAGCACCTGAAGGCAGGACAAAAAGCAATGGATGGAAACTAATCCAGGAAAGAACCAACTTAGAAATAAGGAGAAATTTGGAAAATACTAGACTGTGCAGAGATGGATAGATTGACATTAAAAATAAAGGATAAAGGAGACACAGAATACTATTTAACAAGGAATAGATTTTATGAATGGTTAGAAATAAGAATTAGAAATTAGATAAAGAAAAAATAATGTTATGTATGAAATTAAATATAAGGATGGTTTATAATTATCAATATGCCAATATAAGTAACAGAATTATAAATAAGCTAAGCTGATATAAAGAAAATTAGTTAAAACTATTCTGTTATATCACTACTATTGTTAGTATATGTATCAATATTTTTGTTTGCCTTTTTTTTCTGTTTTCTCTTTAGCTAATGATATGCCCGACAATACACTGTATTCAAAATGTTTATGAATAAAAAAAAACATGTACTAAAAAAAACCCTATAAAGAATACATGATTGCTTATGCCAATGTTATTCAACTTTGGCAACTTTAAGATTCATGGACATCAACTCCCAGAATTCCCCAGCCAACATGCTGCCAAGATTGAGAAACACTGGCTCATCCATTCCAAAAATGTTTATTAACTCTATTCTCTCCAATAGGGATTTAGGGTAATGTGAAAGTTTAACTGCATTGCCTAATGTTAACTTAATATATTATCTAATTCATCTTCTGTTTTGTAGTTAAAGTAGAAACAAGTCAATAATAGGAAAGGAAAAAGTACATTCAGTATTCTAACTTTTAAATTCATCTTTAAATATGAAAGGCAATGATTGTTCACTAGCACGATGAAGACAATAGGATGAGCTGTGAGTGCATGTGTCTTCCAAGCCTCCTTTTGATTTTGGAAGTATCATGATCTATTCACCACAAAGAGGGCAGTATGATATCTATAGTTTTTCTGCTTCTTAAGAAATTGCTAATCTGAGGTAATTCCTTTTGTCTTTTTTTTCTCCAGGCACAGATCTTCAAGCTTTCTAGGATGTAGTTAGCTAGGGTGCTAATCTACCATGTATTTAATCCCCAAATCCAGTTGTGCTGCCTCATCTTGACAGGGGTTATGCTCCTGGGAATGAGCAAAGAATGTACAGACTATGTGCCAAGAGAACCTATTCCAAGCAGAATCTAATGGCAACAGGTAGAACCAGCTTTAATCAGGTTTAAAATTGACAATGAAGATATTGATGGTGGTGAATAGGTCCTGCCCTTTAAGACCAACCATGAATAGTAAAGGATTGAGCAGTCAAGAAATATGCTGTACATTAGCACCCTTCCCCAAAACGTTTAAAAAATCATTTGCATCATTAGCCACCAGATCACAAATTAAAATTAGGTTAAATGTGTGTTTAGTCATCTTTTTCAACTCAATGCTAGCAGGATTTTGTTTCCTAACTTGCTTCTTTAGCAATACAAATAAGAACTTCACCCTCTCAAATATTTAATAGACCTTGCAAGTTATTATAAACTTCACCAACTGAGAATTGAAGTTGCAACATCAATTGTTGTGAAGGGAATGTTAAAATTATATGAGGTGGGGATGTTATTTCTAGACCAATAGTTCACCACGTCAATGAAAACCCAGCAGAAATAATCCACTGAGAGGCAATCCCTTTATTTCAAAATGGCTCATTTACTTTCTTGTTAGCTCTATATTCCCCATAGATCCCAGTAGATTAAAAAAGCAAGAAAATAAAAAGAAAAGCCAAAAAACAAAACAAAACACCAGGACTTTTTTCATGCAATTCATAGTAAAGAAACAAGAGGAGGAAGGAGGAGGAAGAAATGGCAGACTGAAGACAGCTCTGTTAAAATCAGAGCCGATTAGAATGGCTCTTCCTAATTCCTCTTTGGACAAGGAGAGAACTTCAGATTGCTGTCAAATGCTCCATACTGTTGCTCCTTGCAGCAGTCTGCAGCATATTTAGAGTTCTGGGATGCAAATTCCTCCAATTTTGACCATTATAGAGGTAATCACATGTGTTGATGATCAATTATCAAGGGTACTTGATTAGCAGCATCTTGCTGCTACTTAGCCTCTTCCTACCTATGAAAGCGGTAAGGGTGTACTTACTTTTTCACCCATGACTTTTCCATTTTAGAGAAAAACCCCATTTTTCCACACATTGGCTTTCTTTTTATAAAATAAATGATGACATGATGTAATACACCATGTGTTGTTCATCAGAGTCTGTATTTACCTACTTTTAAGAACTGCTAAGGACTAGATAATTTTTACTATGTCCTAATACGTAAAACCATAGAACTCAAAGAGGGTGTACTTACTGTTTTATATGACTGTATCTTTGATCCTCTTACTCTGAGGAAGCCTACAATTCCAGCTCTTCTTTATCTCAGAGGACATTCCTTCTAATGGACTTTGATTCCACACATATTCTGCCACATGTAATTGTATTTATAACAACACCAATGCAAACTAATTGCTAGTTTAGCTAATGGGATGAAACTTTCATTTGAGACTTTTTATTAAACCTATGTACATGCTGAGAGTCTTTAATTGTTGTCAGCTCCCATCATCATTACCATGATCATCATCATGTAAATAATAAGAAAATCCAAGTCAAAGTGAAGGAAGAAAAAAAGTACAATCCTCCAAGTGGCATGATATGATGGTACAAATATGTCCCAAATAGGCAACTTAAATATCTTCAGTCTCTACACTCCGTAGAGAGGAAATGGTTTAGTGATATTACTGAAGAGGTTAGAACTGAAAGCTTTAGCAATTTGGCATGAAGGTCTTTTATTTATTTTTGGGTAGTGGGAGGTTTGGAGACGATCGGTTTTTTTTTTTAAAGAAAATAGACCTGTTAAGCCTAATGATAAACATATTGTTTTGCTCTTAAGAATATATTTAAAAATAACTGTTATGCATCCAAATAGAGTTTGTATATGTATATCCTGTTATTCTCTAACCTGCATTGAGCTCCATCTAGTAGCCAAAGACAAAACCTTTGTTTAGAACATGGGTGTCAAACTCGTGGCATCACGTTGTTGTCACGTGATGTTTCGTGACTTTTTTCCTTCATGGAGCTGGGATGAGTGTGGCCTGCACATAACGCATCTGGACCGCGGGCTGCCAGTTTGACACCCCTGATTTAGAAAGTTGGTTTTAGTAGTGCTTTGATCCTACAGAGTACCCATCCTCCCAACCTCCCTCATTTTGGGAAAAAAAAACCACAGGTACATCTTGAGAAACCAGACTCCATTATTTATTATTCTCAGGAAACAAAAGCACCTGGAAGAATCCAGCCTAATATGTGGTGCATATTCATCTGAGGACAAAAATCCATGCACCATGAATAGAATAGAATAGAATAGAATAGAATAGAATGGAATGGAATGGAATGGAAGCTAGAAGGGACCTTGGAGGTCTTCTAGTCCAGTCCCCTGCTCAAGCAGGAGAATCTATACTATTTCAGATAAGTGACTGTCTAGTCTCTTCTTAAAAACCTCCAGTGATGGAGTGTCCATGATTTCTGAAGACAAGCTGTTCCACTGGTTAATTGTCTTCACTGTTAGGAAGTTTCTCCTTAATTCCAGGTTGCTTCTCTCTTTGGTTAGTTTCCAACCTTTGTTTCTTGTCCTTCCCTCTAGTATGTTGTAGAAAAATTGGACCCCCTCTTCTTTGTGGCAGCCCCTCAAATACTGGAATACTGCTATCATGTTGCTCCTGATTCTTCTTTTCTTTAGACTAGCCAAATCCTGCAGCCATTCTTCATAGGTTTTAGTCACCAGGCCTTTGATAATCTTAGTTGCTCATCTCTGAACTTTTTCCAAAGTCTCAACATCTTTTTAGTAGTATGGTGACCAAAATTGGTTACAGTATTCCAGGTGTGGTCGTACTAGGGGTTTATAAAGAGGTACTAGTACTTCATGTGATCTTGATTCTATGCCTTTGTTTATACAACCCAGGATTGTGTTAGCTTTTTTGGCTGCTGCTGCACAGTACTGGCTCATATTCAAGTGATCATCCACTAGGACTCAAAGGTCTCTCTCATAGTTACTGTTTTTTTAGCCAGGTCTCACCTAAACTGTACTTATACCTTTGATTTTCCTGCCTAAATGTACAAATTTGCTTTTCTCAACATTAAAATTCATTTTGCTGGATAGGGCCCCTTGTTCAAGTTTGTGAAGATCTTTTCGGATCCTTAGCTTGTCTTCAGGGGTGCTGGCTATTCCTGCCAGTTTAATGTCATCTGCAAATTTGATGAGTTCCCCTTCTATTCCCTCATATAAGTCATTTATGATGATATTGAAGAGTACTGGGCCTAAGACAGAGCCTTGCGGTACGCCACTGCTTATTTCTCTCCATGTGGATGTTGTACCATTAAGGACTACTCATTAATTGTACATACATCACTGGTGAGACTTGGACTTCATCTGTATTTGCTAATTGTTATGCTCACTAGAAACTCAGCATTGTTTATTTTGTTTTTGGGTTCTTATTGTATGTATTTCTATTTTTCCCCAGTTTCATACCCCGTTCCTTTAATAAAGTGTCATGATCTATGTACACAGTTTGGTTTATTGAAGGACAGGTGGGTTTAACTGCATGTCAACCTCTACACAGGGTAATGTATAGTGAGGACAAAACAGTCACAATGCCAAATATTGAATTGCCACTGAATTTGGTCAATTGAATTAAGCAATTCTAGAGTCATAAAAAGGGCAGCAGATGCAAAAGTTGCTTCCCCATTCTAGACAGATGTTATCCAACAAAAGACAAGTGAATCAGAAATATAGTAATAAATGTAGCTATCATAAGTAGCTCTTGATTTGTAGCTTCATTTGGGAAACCTGCCCCTGGATTTCAGATGGTAACATTCTAAACCAAAATTAAACTTGGCAAGTAAAGTTTCCTGCTGAGTGTAAGTGTGAGATGTAACGGGAACAGCATGGAGGGTACTGTTAATTGCCTCAGCTGGACATGTGTTGATTAATTAAAGCTTCTTTTGGAAATGCTCTTCATTTTTCTGCTGAGGCTGTCAAGCTGCTCAGTTATTAAACCTAAGGGCCTCCCTCATGGTATCCGTTAGGAATGGCCAGAGATGCTTTCATAGTTTGGAATACAAAAACAGGTGTCTAAAGTTGGGGTTATTGTTGTTATTGTTATTAACTGCAGGGTAGAGAATTGCAGATTATTTTAGTCAGATTTTTTCATACATCTTGAGTGGCAAGCCAAAAAACTGGAAAACTTAAATAGCACTGGTGCCTCTCACAAGAGCTCAGATATTCTTTGTGTGACTCTCTGTGCATTTCAGAATTTTTTGAAACAAATGAGACAATTTTCACCAATTTAATTTTGACTATCAAAACCATAGTTATATATTTCTGCACCCACCCCCAATTAACAGGTTAAAAAACCAAGATCAGAAAATATGTAACAATTCTAAAAAACATCTGAAAATTACAAATTACTGTATGTTGTTTTTTTCCTCTTGATCATACAGGTTTCATCAAAGTAAAACAGATTTGGTGTGAACAAGTGTACATTTTATTAAACATTTTAAATGTCATTTTAATTAAGTGATTTAAATCTTAACTCTAATGTTTATTATGTGGAAATAAAGGCCCTTTTGCAAATATCATGATATATTTTCTTCTTCTCCCCAAAAGTAAAAGGTTGCATTGTGCATTATAATACAAAATTCTGTCTCAATTTTCACCTTCTACTCATGGTTGGTCGCAATGCCAGACACTATTAATGTGCAAATGTGAGCTATTTTATGTACAAAAAAGTTGTCATTGGTTTTGCCTAAAGCAAACCTGAAAGTTCAAGGGAAATCAGTTTCATCTACTATGGGAAAACTGCTCATTCTGAACTCTAAATGTTTTATTATGTTCAAGTCTGGCATGCAGTATTGTGCTACACTATGTGAAGATATACGCCAGGATCTCTAAGTGTGCATGCCTGCCTACTAGCATATAATTATGAGACACATGCATGATGTATTTTGTCATCTCAGAACAGCTTGCATGGAGAAAGTAAAATCATTTGTGCTCCTTGTTAGCAGATTAATTGTTAGTAGGATTGTAACAATTTGAAGAAAAAAATTATTAGGAATGGCAGGATTAAGAGTTTTGTCAGTTGGATGGCAAGTCTAATAATAATCAAGGCTTAATCTTTTAAACAACAAATAAAACACAACCATGTCAGGCACCAATGCCATATTTTAATTTTCAGGAAATATTGAAATTTCAAAAATAACTAGAATAATTATTATTTGGAGTTCCCTTCATTTCCTTTTTCCTTACAGTGGTATCCTTAAAACTGAAAGATTATGGCATAAAACTTTTATAACAACTATGGTCTAATTTCATGATGATTGGGGATTATAACTGGAGACGAAAATGTCTCATGTATCACAATCCCAGGATAACTACTATGTGTACACACATACACACATACATTTATATTTCTGTTTTATGCAATATAGTTTCAGCAAATCAGTTTCCTGGTGCACATTAGGAGGTTATGTCTAGGAATTTATCCACCATCATTAGTCAGTAGAATTAGCAAATTATCCTTGCCACAACTAGGCTGCTACATTATGCATAATAATGTGCTAATTTTGTTTTATTTTGTTTTATCCCGAGGCAATATTGTAATCATTGATAAATCATACTTTAATTAACTAAGGGAAAATGGAGAACCTAAATAGAAAAATAGCACTAGTTTATAAAAAATCATTTTCTTAGACACTGAGACATCATTTACTGAAATACATTGCCCTGACTGATTTCAAGTCTGTAGAACTAGATTTCAACAGGTAGGTTGATCTATTGCACTTGGGGCATAAATGCTTACAACATGCAACATTGCGAAGGGATGCTTTATTTCAAGAAGGCTTTGAAGCAAAGCAATATTTTAAAGTTGATTCACAAAATGACATGAGACACCCCCCCCCCCCGCTTCTAAAAAGCAGGGCAAAAAAAGAGAAGCATGCTGCTTCTCTTTTGTTTCTGAAGCTTCTTCCACACTTGGCAGTTCCTTAATAGCCCCAGGTCATGATGACTATTATATCAGCACATCATGACCTCAATTAAACCAATTGCATCCTTACAAGGGAGCAAACAGTGAAGACTCTATAGTGTAAAATTCCTGGTAAGCAGGGCTGCCTCAAATGGGCCTAGCATGGAGAGAGAGAAGGTGTTGCATCTAAAAAGGGAATGGTAAATGTGTAACTCCATGCCCTGTCATGAAGCAGCAGCAAGCGACTTTCAAGGCCTATCTTTGAGGCCTTGGAAGATCTTTGAGTGTCAGATTGCACTCAAATGATATAGAAACGGGGATAGAAAAATGACTGAAGCTTCATTATTATACAGAGAAGATTACTATTCTATTCTGAATGTGTCAACTTCCTCTTGTCACATTAAAAATGTGATATTTGAAAGATCTCTGAGGGCATTCCAAAACCTTCACGGAACACCTGCTGTTATGGCCTTCCCAGACAAACTTTAAACAGACATTTAGCAAAATATATACAAGTCTTTGTCATCCACACCAAGATCAAGCCAATGAATATTTAGGAAAAGAGCACAGAAATATTTTATAAAAAATCTCTTGACAAGGGTGAACCAATAAGCACTACCATTTCTTGTTTTGGAGATTCTGCTCTTTCATTTTGCTGATGGTGGTGGTGGTGGGGTCATTCTCAACAAGTCCTGGGAAACAATTGTCCTGAATGGATATTTCTAGAGAGATATCAGCAGCTGCTAGCAAGGCACATTTACAGTTTTCTCCCATTTACAATCCCATCTGTGTCTATAGTCACTTGTGTATTACTGTGAACAAATGGCTTGATAAGAGTTTATTCAAATTTTACTATGATACTCCAGGGGCATAATCAGAAAGCAAGTTTTGTTCGAGCAGATTGAGCCTGTTTTGGATATACAACTGTGGTTCTGAAATTAGTTGCAAATGAAAACTGCAGGGAACTGAAATTTTTATAAGCAAATCCAGTTCTTAAAAAACAATATACAGATGTGCCCTGACAGTAGTCTGAAATTTGAATAACTGAACGTTGGATCTTTTATTGTCTTCAATTAGATGAAATATAATTTAACAACAGTTCTACAAACATCATGGGTATTTCAGAAGTAACAAATGAACATGCTTAATTATTATTAATTGTATTGAAGTACATAATGTTTTTGAAGAGTACATATGTATTGTTTTTAAAGACTCACTGATGAAACAACCTGGTAAATAAGATCAGAGAAAGTGAATGTGAAAAATGTGTATGAGTTTTCAAATCCTATTTTACAAAGATGTAGGAATGACACCCTTGAAAAAGACAATTTCCACAGCGGCACAGTATGGACAGAACAATTTACAAAAAAGTGTTGTGTAGCATAAGCAAAACCATGAGACAGCATGAAATACCAAAGAGCATACACTATATGCTTGACCAAATCACACATTGCCTTGAAATGTTGAAAGTGTTGACAAAAATATGTTATAAATGCCTATTTTGAAAAGACGTTTGAACAAAAGATTCAGTCAAGCAACTCTAGAGAGAGGAGAGGAAAAAGGTGCAGTATAGTATAAAGCAATACACATTATGATAAAAGTAGCAGATAAAAAGGCAATGCAAAACGTTTCAACCAAGCAGACATTCTAGGCTGGAGATAAATTTATTGGAAATCCTCAAATGAAACCTTGGTGTATCCTATATAGACTTTAGAAAGTTTGCATATTATTTTGAATTAAAATAAAACTTACAGAGAAAGTGATACTTAGAGAAAAAACGTAGAGTTCCAAAATAAGACAAATGATTGAAATGTTTTAATTGGTGCTCTCATTTAAGTTACCAATCCTAAATTATGGATCTCAGGTTCTTCTGGAGGTGAAGTTTCCAAGGCAGTCTTGATTCAAGCTAGCTTAATTTTTCATTTTCCATCAAATTAAATTTGGCTTACTTGTAAGCAAGCAGGAACTGTATTAACTATTTGATATATCCTTGGTCCTCAAGAAAAGATCAAGACAATATATATGTATCTAGATTTATTATTGCGTCACTAACACCTAAGCCACTACCATCCCATAATTTGTTGCCCACAAATATCGTTAGAGAGAAATATATATTGGAAGATTCATTTATCAATACATTTTTATCTGAGAAAGAGAGAAACTTTTGTGGATGGCATGAAGTTTATAGCAATCTGTCAAAGAACAATGATCAAAAAGTCTTTGGGGAAGTTGTCTCCCTTCCCTACTTACACGTTTAGTGGTTGCCAGGCAGGCCATTGTGCTTTTGCTTTGATGACAGTCAAAACCTCATCACTCTGTAAAAGAGAAGCAATGTGTATCAATGAGGAAAATTATGTTTGAACAGTATTATGGTGAATAACATTCTGCAGTGATTGATAACCGGCAAAAAGGGGACTTGGTTTCAAATGTCTCCTCAGAATTTCCATGAAGAGAGATACAGCGCTTGCCTTTTTCTTTTGAGGAAGTGAACTTATGCAGTGTCCAGAATCACCTTCGGGAAAATGGGTGGCCATATAAATTATATCAGTCAATCAATCAATCAATCAATCTTTCTGTTTGTCCTGACAGCAAGCAATACTTCTGACATAAGGATTCTTAGTTGTCAAGTCATGTTTTGAATTAATCTTGCGATCTGCAGGTGCACATAGGGAGGTTACATTGGAATTGACTTTCTATGGTAATTTCCCCAAGGATTATTTCATAGTGAGGAGAATACGAATTTCCTATTGAGAAAATATTTACCGTGACAATGAAACACATAGCAACGCATTTGCAATCTGTAAACGTATTTTGTGAACCTGTATTTTAGGTGAAAGCAGTGAAACTTTTGGAGTCGACACTGTACACTCTGCTCTGAAGGTAGCATTTTTTTCAAGTGTCAGCCATTCTTGTATAATGTTGCATTTTGGTACAGAGGTTGCTTTTTTCAACTAAAAGTGGAAAAATATGGACATTCCATATCTGACAGCTCCTCTCCCTAACACATTACGACACTATTGATCTGCTATCTCAAAATCTCTTGAGAGCAGCTGAACTTAGTTATTTTAAGTTAAATACGTTAACATATATTGTATTTAATTTGCAGGATCGGCAAAAAACAGCTACTGGTATCATAGGACTTTGGAGCCTATTGGTGTCAGATTGCTGACTGCAAATTAACCCACAACTTTCAAAAGTTAGCCAAGAAAAAACACAAAATATAATCTTTGCAGGATATGAAGGCAACAGTATATCATAAATATAGGAGTTTCCTAATGCCTAGTCACCATGACTTCAGCATGATACACAACAATTGTGACAACATGCATAATAAGTTAGTTCTGAAAATCTTTTTAAGTCTGGAATAAAATTGGGAGATATATCTAATTATAATATTGTGAAGAGGCTTCCGTACTAAAAAAAACCATTGTTTTTCCTTACATATTTTTTTCCTTGCATATGATATACATACATCATATTCATGGTGCCTCTGTAAAGTTCTTCATAGTTTTTATTTACATAGTAATATATTTTATCTTTTTACTGTTCTAGAGATGGGGGATTAACAAGTATAGCTAGAAGTTTCACATGACTTTTTATCAATACATATTTTCAACTAAGGCACCAAAGCAAAGTCCAGTCATTTTTCCAAATCTATATTTGCCCAAATTTTACAGTGCGGCACACAAAAATGCATGTGTTAGGATATAAACAAACATTCATACTGATGAAAAACATTACCCATAAAAAAGTTTTATTAAGAGAGATTGACTCTAAAAATGTATATGTCAGGGAAAAATGCATCCCAAAATGAACATATTAGCAGAAAAATTCATTTCAAAATCTACAAGTTTTTGCTTATATTAAAAACTAACCCAATAACTTACAAATTGATGCATAATTGGTTGAAACCATATTGGCATTGATAAGAAGGGAAACTGGGTACAGGTAATCCCCAGGATATGATCGTTCCATTAGCGAATATTCAAAGTTACGTGATCAGCACCACCCAAATGTTTATGAACAAGTCCCAAAACTGTGAGTCTTGTGGCACCATGACAGTTGTTTGCCCTTAGGAACAACCGCAGAGGCCTCACAACATTCATCCTGCACTTTACCAAAATGGAGGTTTGGAGGGGTTGGCCTGCCCCTCCGATGCTCCGTTTAGCCCTCTGCAGCCTTGCCCGGCAATTTGTTGGCCAAAATGAAGGTTCAGAGGGGTGCGTGTGGCTGAGAGGCTGGAGAAAAGACAGCTTGCTAGATCTTTGCAAGTGACCCGGTACGGCAGGTGAGGGAAGCAATTGTGAGGAGCATGAAGTATTTCAGTGGGTCGGGGAGGCCTGGGTGGTCTTAAGCAGGTGGCCTGTTCCATCACTAGACCGCCATGGCCTTCCCTACCCTGAACTACGTCATGTGCACTTAATGAGCTGCACATTCGATTAGCGAATTCATGTGTAAAAGGAGGGAGTGATCACGTTCAAAGTACCAGATTTACTCCCATGAGTCCTCGGATTATGAGTGGAATGGGCAGGCTCCATTACATTCATAACTCGAGGACTACCTGTATTTGAAATGAATAAGTTAATATATTTGCCAAATTTAAGCTTTTAATGGAGGATACCACAACCACCCAGAAGTCATTCTACAACTTTGGGATCTTTGAGTAAGCATGAGATTAGGGCATCCCACATAAAACATACATACATACATACATACATACATACATACATACATACATACATACATATGTCTTTCTTTCTTTCTTTCTTTCTTTCTTTCTTTCTTTCTTTCTTTCTTTCTTTCTTTCTTTCTTTCTTTCTT
>JANHFL010003603.1:34864-48192 GCA_032468155.1 Oxyrhabdium leporinum | reverse complement strand
TCTTTCTTTCTTTCTTTCTTTCTTTCTTTCTTTCTTTCTTTCCTTCCTTCCTTCCTTCCTTCCTTCCTTCCTTTCTAAAGCGTGCATGTGTGTTTGGGTACAAAGGAAACAGGGAGAAGAGCAAAAATGTAGCAAGCTTCCTTGTAAGGATTTATGGAAACAATCGCATATGTGCCAATACTATTACTAATATTTTTGCCAGTAGAACTAAGAGCGGTGTGAAAGATTCTGGCTATTTACAAGAAACCCTGGTTAAGAAAGCATCATAAATAACAGACATATAGCTGTTTCTCCTAACTGTAGAAATAGAGAGCAATTTTATCTCTGCTCCTTCCCAGATCCCTGTATCAGCAGTACTGAGGTTATATATAATGTAATGAAGCTCAAACAAAGCCACCAGACCATTTTTAAAGCAAAATTCCAATGAACTGAAAGATATATCAAAATATTTCTTAGAGTTTTTTTTCCTCTCCCCAAGGATTCTTTCTGAGTAAATTGTTGAGGAAGATATGCTGTTCACAACCTACTCCCAAGATTTCTGCCACTTTATAACAAAACAAAACTTCTCTCTGATTAGATGAATACCCAGACCATTCATTACATGTAACTGGCAGCTCCAACTGAGCTGCTTTTTCAAGTGAGTCATATTCTTGACTATAATGATTCTAATACAGCTCTAATTCAAATATGCTCCACTTTAAGGAAATCAATTTCTATGAGAGGCTGCTTTAGTTTTGTCGTTATTTCTTTCACCAAGAAAAGTTCCCGTAGAAGTAAAGGAGAAAGTAAAATGTGCAGCACTGGTGGCTCAGGAAGCTTATTTAGTTCTTCCTGGTATTCAGATTCAGCCTATATTTTCTGAGCTATCAACCTCAAATAATTAATCTTAATGAAAATGAAGTGCCCATACTTTGAAGAATGCTATTTGAATCATATCAGTTTCTGCATCATAAGTAAACAGGAAGAAGAAGGCAAAATAAGCCCTTATACTGACATGTTACATAGAAACATCAAAGAAACCTGCCTACTCCTGCTTGAAATCAAATTGCAGAAAGCTTACATGGTCAGTTTAAGTAAGAATGCAGGAGAATGTCCCAGCTTCTTGGGCTTTCCAAAATAGCCTCTGAGCTGGCCACTTTCTTCCTAAAACATTCAAAGTAATCAGTCACTTTGCAGGCAAACTCTCAGTAAATCCTTCCTTGGATTATGTTGGAAGATGCACAGGTATAGGCTTCCTCTTTGTCCCTAATGGTCATCCAGGTACATGGTCTAAGACAGGGGTCTCCCACCTTGGCAATTTTAAGACTTGTGGACTTCAACTCCCAGAGTTCCTCAGCCAGCAAAGCAAGCAAAGCTGGGAGTTGAAGTCCACAGGTCTTAAAGTTGCCAAGGTTGGAGACCTCTAAGAGGGGATTCAGGCCTACAGACCAATGCACTGCAGGAGTTGTTAAGAGACCTCTAGCTCTCATAGATGAACGGCTTTGGGTGTGATAACATTATGTATCAGTATGGTAGTGAGACAGATGAGAATCCAAAGAGTAAACACGTTATTCCTTCTTCTCATCATTTGTATTGCCATATCTCTCCCTTCTGTTTTGCCAGGCACAATCATAAGGAAACAGGAGCAGAGTAGGAAGGGGAAAGAAGTATACCGTCATAAAAGGAAATGGTTTTCTGATGTTCAGAATAAGACAATTATTTCATATGTATTTAGAAATTATTTGGACTATGGCTGAATTTGAAGTTAGAAAGAACAAGCTTATTATTTCCAGTGAACATTTACTTCAGTGGAATTCACAACTTGTTTAGTTTAGTTTACTTTATTGTCATTGCACCTTATACAAAATTAAATGCCATCTTCAGTGTACATTATAACTATAAAAATAAAATACAAACACATATCCTTCACATTCTGTTGAATTGAATTGAAAACCCCTGATATTGCATTAATGCACTATACAGTAGAATTCAATATAGTTACTGCTCTGGGACAGAAGTTGTTTTTCGGCCTATTTGTCCTTGTTTTTATATTTTATATTAATATAATTGTATTATTTTATAATCATATTCACTGTATGTGTACATGTGTGCAAATATTACTATATACATAAAATTTGCTCAATAATTTGTAATATTTGTATACAAGGCAAATGTAATCTCCTGATGTCTCCTGGAAGATACCAGAGACTTAGTAATCTAAGGAAGATCCTATTAATGATTACTTTTAGTTCTACTCCCATTTTTAAAAAAGAAATAAACATGTAAATCACATTTTCACTTTGATTCGGCTGCTTACTGTTAGCTTGCTTGCCAACTCAGTAGTTTCAAAATTGCCATGATCTTGGCTGCACTTGCTGGGGCTGATGATATTTGGAGTAGTTGTGGGTTCCTTGCTCCTTAAACTCCTGAGCTGTTGCTCTGCTAGTTCACTTTTAGTTTTGAACTAGTTGAGTCCAAGTTCCATCACTTCATTCTGAAAGTTCAGTTTCAGCTGAAATCTCTTGTATTTGTTGCATGGCTTTACTGTGCTAGACTATCAGGATGAATGTGGATGTTTGAAAGTCAAAAGTTCAAGATGGAAGGATGCCCCTGTAAGATATCCTCATTCTCCAGATGTTTGAAAGTGTTTTATTTTGCTCTGGTATGGTAGACTGCATCTCTAATGGTACGTTAAAACAGAGACATGTTGTCTAGTCTTCTGCCTGTCTTGTTTTAACTTCCATAAGGTGTAATATCCAGATTTTACTTTTATGCGTGTGTCACATATTTACCTTTCACAAGGTAAAAAAGCAAAATCTCCTTCATATAGTTCTCATTTTTTGTTGACTACAAAGACATGTTCAACTTATTTCCTTGCCCTCTTTTAGGATTCTTTTTACTTCTTACGTTAGTCCACTAATCTGAAGTTTGTATTTGATGGTATCTCAACCTACTCTGATATTGCTTAGCTTTGAGCCTGACAAAGTTAGACAGGTGGTATTGCCTGCAGTGAGTGGGAGAGCAACAGATTATTTCAAATTAATGTGTGATTGCAAAACAATCACATGTTCCTGTACAACTTTATTTGTATAACAATGATTTTCTCAGACAGGTTAGATAAGCTCTTATAACCTGACATTTTGAAAATAGTGTCACTTGAGAAAAGCATCCTTCATCATAACTGGTGATTATAGATCTGTTTGGGCAGAAATCAATATTTATACAGTGATATATGCTTCTTTAGGAACTGAACTACTCTTAGGGCAACTCAATCATTCAGAATACATACTTTTTGCATTTTAAAATTCCTGGTAAATAAGGAACCTTTTCTGTCTCTCATTAGTACCACTTACATTAATTTATCATCTTATCAAGGTCTACATTTTTATCAAAAGTGCAAAAACTTTGTTAGGGACTGCACAGCAAGTAGGAAACATTCAAGAGAGTTTAAAAAAGCAACATATAACAAGTATATGAGGCATATTTAAGTGAGTTTGATTGAGTTGGTCTCTAGGAAGAAATATATTAAGACAAGATCTTGGCTCCAAGCTATAGATGATAAGCAACAGGTCTGTTTGTAGGATGTACAACATTAATCCATAATCTAGGCATGGATGAATGATCAAACCTGGTACGTATTACTGTAATACAGTTTTGGGTGGCGGTGATATATTTGGCTTACTGAGGATCTCCAAGAGAAGGAATGTGTGGAGCAATGTTGGAGAAAGACAAAAAATAAAACTGATTGATGAATGTCTTGCAATGATACCTGGTCATTTTCTCAGCTTGTGAATGCTAATGTAGTAAACAGGGTGCTTCTAATATGATTTTCATCATTGCTAGATTAGATCTTTGCCTCTCTTGTCTTTTTTGGGTTGTCAGGGGAGATGTGATTAGCTGAATTCTGGAGATTGTTGATGCTTTGAGGAAGGAAGTGATTCCAGAAGTGGTGGTATACTCCATCCTCAAGAAGCTTTCCCTGGACTTAGTGAATATATTAAGAATTCTCAGTTTGGGAATGAATGGAAGATTTCAGCTGGTGACAGCTGAGAAACATATGGACATTTTAACCTTATCTTTTAAATAAAGTATCAACCTGTTAAGGGATCTGTGAAGCAGTTCAAACATCTCAGAGACCCCATCTTAAAATACTTGCTAATAAAGTTCACCCCAAAACTGCAATAGCTAAAGAATGTAATAGCCCAAAGCATTAAAAATTAACTATATAACATTACTGTCTCGATCTTGAATTAAAGTGTCATGGGGATGGGGTTCCTGACAAAAATATCTTGTTTCTCATTATCAGGAATTTAAAGGGAGAACAGTTTGTAGACAATGTTTTACTGTAGTGGGCCTCACATTATGGAACAGTTTCCCACAGCATCAAAATAAGACTACACCATAGTCTTGGAAGCTAATAAAGACAGAGTTTTCTCACAAAAGATGCATTGTTTATAATATTGTAATGTATTAGTATTAGTATGGTCTTGTTTAAATATTGTTTTCTTCTTTTGCCTATTGTACAACACTAAATATAGAGACATACATGACAAAAATTAATGCATAATACATTAAAACAATAGTATTGAGTTTAGAATCTGAAACTATTTCTGAAGTAGAATAGACTCCTTAGAGAGGCTGATCTGTTATCATATGTATTAATATCAGACAAATATGTTTTATTCCCCAAAGTCTTATAACAAATATGGTAGTCTAGGGCAAAACAAAACATTTGAAACTTGAAATGTTCGGGGCCTGAAACCCCCTTTCAAACTCAAAACAGTTGTTTTAAAAGGGTAGTTCAGATCTTATTGAAAGTGTTCCAAAACTTGTCATGTTCAAAACATTTCTATTTCAAGCTCAGGACAGAGATATTGTGATCAAAATTGCCCGCTTTTAGCTCAGAATACCTCAGTATGATGTGGAAAGCTGTTTGTGCTTTGAATTCAGAATGGGTTGTCAAGCACTTCGAATATGAAACATTATGCATACAAGTAATAAAATCCTGTGCTTGTCTTTTCTGATTTGTAAGTCTCCTTGAATACATTTGATGAAATGTATTCTCAGATAATCATGTACAAGAATAGTTATATATACTAAGCCTTTCTGCTCAAAAATTGTAAAACAATCTGAAGAACTGCATTTGGATCAATAAATTAATCCAGTTAATGTAAAAAAAAAAGATGGATGAATTCCTTGAGTGCTCAGGCAATACACATTCATGTTCAACCTGTAATATAATATCTCTACTAGAACTGGAGGAGGCGGCATGATCTCCTACCTTTCAAATATAATTTATCAGCAGAAATGCCAAGAAGATGCCTGGTGGCTCTGGTTTTCTTTCCCTGTCTTTTGTGGAAGGGCTGTTTTTGGTACCAGAAAGTATCAAATCAATGGAGTCCTTCTGTTTATTGAATGGAGAAGAGGCAAACTTTGCCAATTCCCTTCCCCCCTTGTAATTTCTTATCTTCTCTGAAAAAATGGGTTCCAAAGATTCTCTGAAACCTCCAAAACAACTAATCCTAACCTAGGAACTTTCAGCTCCCAGATTTTATAGACAAAGCCATGCTTGGGAATTCTAGCAGTTCAGCTCCACACATTGGGAACTGATGTCTGGATTGGGGAAGGAGTTGCTTGGAGTTCTAAAGAGAAAGCACAAAAAGCATCTTGCCCACCTTACTCCCAATAAGATTGAGTCTTCTTGTGACATTATCCTATGCATGTTTGTTAAATAAACCCAAAAATACAGACTTAACAGAGTTGTTGCTCCCTGTATGTCTGTGTGTGGCTACTGTTTTGCATAAATTTCCTTATAGATCCCAGATTGGGAGAGCACTACGCAGGGGAGAGCAATATTCCTATTTAAAGCCAGCAACTTTAATTAAGCTTACTTTATAGCTGTACATTTTGTGATCGGTTGGCCATTTGCCAAGTTTTCATTGCTTTTGTGACAAATCAGCTTAATGGCATTATTTTCAAGCCAGAATTTATAGCAGAAATATTCTAAACGGGCATCAGCAGCTGTGCCTAGGTAATTGCTACTAGTGCAGTTTTCCAAACCATAAAAACCATGCTTAAAAATGTCTTCCAGGGAAAATTACTTGGAACAACCATTTACAAAAATTAAGAACTGTATAAAAAACATTCTCAACACTTAAATATATTTTATAAGGAATATGGTTAAAACCGCTCGCATAAGTAGGTAAGTTATTCAGTGATTATAGTGTAACTAACTGGGAATTTGTTAAAATTTCTGCCCCATAGATGTTCTGCATAACTATAGATATTAGATACCCTATAGATATTTCCCATAACTTTAAAATTTCATGAGGCACGATTTTATATTTAAAACCAATGGAAAAAGAGGAATTTCCTAACACATGCACTCTTGGGCCAGCTCCTTCAATCATCAGTTCTCTTATTTAATACCCCAGATTCATATAGAATGAGTTGAATGATCCATGATAGTGAGGCTTTGGCAAATGAATGTTTTTAAATGGTTTATCAGGAAAAGAAACCTCTGTAGACTAGCCAATAAACTTGACAGAAGTCTCTACCTTTTAAAGGGCTTCTCTTATTTTAGGGCATGTGTATTAATCTGAAGATTTAATAAAATTTTCTATTCTAAACAATACATCTCAATTAATTAATCCTCAGGTCTCTTCTACATAAAATATGTAGCTGCTTTTGTATTTTTTCATTATGTTAGAATAAGTGTGCTTACTTTAAAGAGGAAAAAAAGTTAGCTTTTTTAAAGAATAAATCTCTCTCTATATAATGTATAACTTAAAGCACATTCATGAACAAGTCATAACCTAGTTTGGACAGTCAGTTTTGTGTTACACTTATGGCAGCAGGCTAGAAGCCTAGGAAATAAAGAGCTCTACTCTACTTCCACCTTAGGCACAAAGCCAGCTGGGTCAATCTTTCAGTCCCAGGAAGAAGGCAAGGGCAAATCATATCCGAAATCCTGCCAATAAAATTGAAGGGATTCATCCAGGCAGTCATCAGCAATCAACAATGCCTCAGAGAAAGAAAGACAGACAGACACAAATACACCCCCCCCCACACACACACAGGTGGCTACAAAACAATCTGAACAAGGGACTATTGATAGTGTCCTCCCCCTTGAAGTCACACTCCAATTGCTCTAACACAGAAACTGGATCTTGTATGTGCCCACCTATATAAAGTGGTTCAGATGCCAACTGGGACAAAGACCATGGTTCTCATAGAGGCTGTAACTCTTCTCCAGGGTTATGTGAATTCATAACTTCTGTTTTCAATAAACTCAGTATTAAGTCCCTAATTTGCACAGTGAACTAATTGCTGTGGCCTATTTAAAAACATCAGGGTGATAACTGCAATTATAAGCATGCCAGAACAAAGATTTTTCTGCCACTGCACAATACGAACAGATTGGTGGGGAGGAGATGCTTGTTCAGAGTAAGCATTTAAAACAGAAGAAAACAAAATTGGGCACCTGACATCTCTAATCTCAGTAAAACTATTTTTAAAATGTAGACATTCATTGGAAAACTAAACTCTTAGGCAACCAATTAAATTTACCATTGGTGAATGTTAGGGTAGGTATATAGGCAGGCAGATAACCATTTAAATGATAAAGAGAAAAGTAAACCAGACAAAAGATATGAGTACCATTTCTACATTGTCTGTAGCAAGTCTTAAACATTCTGTAACAAACAACTCAAATTTACTCCCTCTCTCATATTCAGGCAAAGGCGAGGATTTAATCCTGTGGGCCGCCAGTTTGACACCCCTGTTTAAAGCATGTGTTCCTTGCTTTTCTGTGCTGCTTCATCCCCTCATAAACTAAACACCTTCCTGAAAGACAACTGGGGAGAGAATGGGAATGTAATAATTGCTAAGCACAGCATCAATACAATTTATTTTATCAAGCTCTATTTTTTTGTTCTATTTTTTATTAAAGTTTTTTTTTTAAAGGAAAAGAAAATAAGAGCTCAAACTAATATAAAGTTAGAAAAAGAAAGCAATCAAAGCTACATGTGCAAGAAAGGGAAAAAAAGTAAAAATATATTAGAAAAGAAAGAAAAAAGTAAGTTCTGAGCAGTTATAAATAGGATTACGAAGCTCTAAATTAAAGGGATACACAGAGAAGTTTATAAAGGGAATGATTTATTTTATTGCATTGATATGAGTCCACCACTACTTTTCATTTTCAGAAAACATTGAGAAAAAAATTAGAATATGCTCTGGACAAGAAACAACATGTACTTTATTTTTAACTTGTGAAAGGATATAGTAACGGCCACTTAACAAGAACATGTGAAACATGATTTTTTGATTTTTGCTGTGTGAAAACAGTCTGGCTGAATGCCATTATCATCTGCTATTTCCTAGTATTAAATTTTTCAAGTGCATGCACAACCTTTTAGCCTGCTTCTGTAACACGACAATTTGATCAATACGTTTAATGACCGTGCATTAAAAAAGTTGTTACATAAACCAATTGTGAAGGTTGCTACTTCTTTTCAAGCAGACAGTGACTGAAGGCAGAGACAGTCCCAATGCTATGCAATGTTTCAATGATCCCTGAGCTAAAATATCCCAGCCATTATGCTATTACAGCCCATAAATGTTTGATCATTCAACCTGCAATTTTTGCATGGAAAGAAATGTACAAAATAAAAAGATTGATCAGTCTTGTAGTGAATGAACTGCGGTCTGTGCTTGGCAGTCTCCATTCCATGAATCAGATTACAATTTATAAAAACCAAGAAATGGGGAAAGGGTTTCCTCTATATATATTTAGATTTTTTTAATATCCTTTTTAAATATACAACTCAAGGCAGCAAACAAACAGTCATGTAAAAAAGTAAGTACACCCTCTTTGAGTTCTATAGTTTTACATAATAGGATATAGTAAAAAATCTGGTCCTTAGCAGTTCTTAAAAGTAGGTAAATACAATCTCAGATGAACAACAACATATGGTATATTACACTGTGATATCATTTATTTTAAACACACACACACACAAAGACGCCAAATGGAATGATCACACAAAAACAGTAGGTTGTTCTAACAGAATAAAATGCATATGTGTAGTTCTGGGTTGAACTGTTGGGTTCTTGATGATCTCTGATTTTGGCTATTTTCTTGCAGATGTTTCATTAGCTAGCTAGGTAACACCATCAGTGCAAGGGAGTGTAGGGATACTCCCACACTGATCATGCTACCTAGTCAAACTCAAAGAATATCAAGAATCCAACAGTTATATACTTGGGTTACATGTCATGATGCAAGAATATTGAATTATATTTGTGTGAAGAAGTGTATCACCATATGAATATCAACTCTGTTTGTCATGGAAGCCACTGAGTTTGAGGTTCTTTACTTTTGTTATAAACTAAATAGATCATCCTCAAAGCTATTTTGTGTCTCCCAGGGACACCTTCAGATGCCAATAATCTGCCTCTGTATTTGGTATTTAAAGGCATGGTGTCCTCACCTGGCAGATATAATAAACCAACATGACAAAGAACTCCCATTTGGGATTATTCAATAACTCTTGCTTTTGTAGAAACTTCAGGCACAAGATCTGTTTCCACCTTCTATCATTCTCACCTCATTGATTGAATAAAATGATGGAAGGAATTTTTTGCCTTTGTGAGACTGAATATCATACTAAAGTTCACCCAGGAAGTTGCTCGTATAACAAAGAGATTAGCATTTCTCTACCATGCTATTCTTCAACTTTAGAAATGGGGCCTAAGAAATGGCTTCTGTTACCCTTTTGTCTTCAAACAGTTTTTGATGCTATCAAAACTTTTCTGGAATGAAGATGTTCCACCTCCACCCCATTTCCTTAATCCATGCAGCATTCTGCTTTGGTTACAGTCGCTTTGTTTAGTTACACACATGCTGTCTTTAGGCTTTTGTTCCTTTATACTCATTCTATTGTGGGGAATGTCAATTTTTTTGTAATGATCTACTTAATAATACAACAATATAAGGTCATGAAAACATTGCACTGAGATGTCAGACTAGAAGGAACGCCTACAGAATAATTTCTGCTGCTACAAAATTATTTCAAACATTTTTGTCTTAGAAGGTTGACATTCTGTTTGTGAGACTCCTATTTCAGGGCAATGGGGGAATTGCAAAATAATTTTATGTATAGAATCTATGGAAGATGACATATTCTTGCATTGCTTTTTTATTTGTAGGCACACACTTTAATAACACATGTTTTCCAGGTCTCGGCATTTTGACTCTCATTTATTTGCCAATATTGTTGATTTCCTGCTTTTCACAATACAATCATCCTGTATGAAACCAAATCAAAATGGAAAGAATTGGTTGGAATTTAAAGGCTGAGTGAGTGATCAAAGCTTAAGGATTGGAGTCACAACATCAACAGGTTCATATGTAATATTTCAACCTGCTATTGGTGTCACCCTTCCCCCCCTTCTGGAATCAGAGTGCAAGGCTTTATTTTGGACTGCTTGCTAATCCATAGAACCATCTCATATTAATTCCTGGGAAAATACACTAGAAAGTACTAAAGTAGAAGAAAGGTTCCTGATTTCTAGTTATAGCATAGTAATGTCGCAGTCTTAACATGAACTTACTTAAACTTATGTTTTCAGTGAAATCAATAAGCTTTTATGCCATATACGGATGAAAGCAACTAAGCATTAACTGAAGATCCACCCATTCACCATATTTGCTTCTTCCTCTTTCCCCTTTTTTTTTAAAGAAGAACAGCAGTGGCAGGCGGGCAACCTGACCCTTTTTCCTTCATTATCTTTTTACACTAAAAACAAAAGAATATGAAATTCTGACAGCCACAGTTAGTAATATGATTGACACTTGGCTTCCTTACCATCTGATTATATCAGAAGGCACCCTCAACCGAAGCCATTGATCAGATACAAGCTTTATTTCTTGCAATGGAGAAAGCTACAAGTGGTCTTTTAAAACAAGAAAAAAGGTTATAAGATTGGACTTGAGTCTTTTAATAACTCTGGGATAGACAGTATCCAAATATCATCCAACTGCAAATATATTTTTTACAATACACTTAAAGACCTAAATGAAGCCTACATCAAACTTCATGCTAAATCAGGTTAGTTTATCAATAGTTTCTTGGCACTGAGGATTGCCTTGAAGCCCTTCTCTCTTTTTTTTCTCTTTCTCTATAAACAGATATGCATGGTATTTCTTCTTTCTTTCAAAACACAGGTTTATTATAAAGAACTGGGGGTATCTTGTTGGAACTATTCAGACACCATCAAACTAATGCACTTTACTAGATTAAACCTGCCAGGATAATACTTTTCTATAGGACTCTATTGAAGTTGGAAATTAATTCCTGCATTTTAAAATTCCAAATTATTATATTATTATTATAATACCACCAAATATTATTAGTTTGGTTTTATTTGAAATTGAGTGATCTATTATTTTGCTATTGACCGATTTAAAGGCAATTTTCTAATAAACGAAATTTCAGCACTTGAGAAAAAAAGAACATCTCATTTCCAGTTCATTGGCAATTTCTAAGAGTCTCTTGTTCAATCTGTCTTCAAATCTGTTCCAAAAGGAAGAATCAGACTATATTTTAGTTTAGATAAACTGCATAATTCTATATTCTTTCTAGGAGTTTTCCAAAAGGTGAAACCTTAAAGAGAAAGGTGAAAGTTATGATTGTGTAAAGCAATCTAAGGTTTCTTTCCAAAAGTTTGATGCCATATTGGATGATCTTAGCTTAAAGTCCATTTATGAATCTAATAAAAAATTGACTTGGAAACTAGTCAAGACTAGACTTGAAATATTTAAAGGTAGATTATCTGTTGAAGAAGCCTTGTGGCTCATCACATTTTTGGTGGTTTTGATTGAACCCATTGGATGGAGCATATTCCATGCGCGGAGTCAAGGCAATTATTCATTTACGCCTTCTCACACAACACATTCCATCAAATGAGCTGTGTCTGCATGCTCAACATTGATATTCCCCATGAGCCTAACGCTGTTTCCTTATGGCTTGTGGGAATGAAGACAGGAATGGGAGATTGTTTATTTGGTCCAATTCCTTCCTAACATGCGTATTAAATTATATTTCAAAGAAACAATGAAAAAAATAAAAAATAGCTATACAAAAGGCCCCAAACTATCTAAACTGAAATGTATTATTTTTAAAAAATCAGTATTCTTTTACAAGGCATGCTAGACAGAATAGCAAAATTCACACTGGAGTGCTCTAGAAAGAGAAATGGAACTGTAATCTTTGAAAACCATATTATCCATGCAGGGTATTTTTAGGTTTGATTTTAAAATTAAATTTGAAATATAACTAATTCTCTCATTCCATTTATGAATTCCACTTAAGAGTACTCAGTTCTAATTTCAGATTCCGGAAATGTCCTGACCCCAAAGGGAGTCTGATTCAATTAAATGCATCTTTTCCAATTAACATATGTTATTAAAAAGCATAAGCTTTTCTAAGCTGTTGGAGTGGCTAAACTAAAGCAGTTTTTAATATTTTCTTTGATTATTTTCTTTTTTCCAGGGGAATGAAATGAAAATTTCAGGCAAATTAAAGCCAGATTTCATTGAAACTTCCTTTCTTTAAAATATGTCAAATACCTGTTGTTTTTGGATATGATAGGATGAAATTTACTATAATACACTTTATGGTGGCAAACACCCATGCCAGAATTCACGAATCCATTGAGTCCATTGTTTATGATTGATTTGTTTATTCAGTTTGTATGGCTGCCCATCTCAAACAAGTGAATCTTGTTTCTACAAAGGGGAAGTGTCTATGGAGATTCTCTGTACATTGGGCAAACAAAACAACCACTTCATAAACACATGGCACAACCTAGGAGAACAAACGTATCAGGATTCAGCAGTCCAGTTGCATTTAAAAGATACAGGCCACTCCTTTGAAGACAACAAAGTACATATTTTGGACAGAGAGGATAGCTGATTTGAAAGAGGGGTTAAAGAGGCCATCTATGTCAACATTGAACAGCCCTCTCTCAACAGAGGGGGAGGGATATGACATCATCTATCTCCAATCTACAACACAGTTCTTTCAACAGTTCCAAAAAGGCTCCACATCAATTTGCACCACTCAGCTGACCCTGATGACACAGATAAACCTCCAGGTGACCTTAACAACCCTCTAAAAGAATGTAAGTGACCATCTATCTGCAAGGAGTATAAATCCTTCCATTCCCCCACCATCCAATCAGAGCTGAAGAAGCTTCTTGGACAAGAAGCAAAATGTCTTCGAAGAAAAAACAGAAAGTCCAGTTGCCTCTTGAAAAAAGCATCTTTGGTACAAAGGGGAAGGGTA
>JANHFL010003603.1:0-16754 GCA_032468155.1 Oxyrhabdium leporinum | reverse complement strand
TTGCTTATAAGCTGTAAACCGCCCCGAGTCTTCGGAATGGGGCGGTATATAAATGTAAAAATAAATAAAAAAAAAAAAAATGAGAAGGTGAGAAGGTGATTTTAAAAAATATTTATAGACTTTATTTCATTCAAGAGTTGGAGGCAACCTACAAATTGTTCTCTACTTCTTGTCCCCAGACAACAACCTTGTGAGAATGGTTGGGCTAAGAGAAAGTGACCAGTCCATAGTCAGTAGTTGATGATAGAGTAGAACGTGGCTCTACCTGCTCCTGTTCCAACACCTCAATCAATATAACATCCAGATGCAGTGATTTCTTCTAAAGGTTGAGAAAAGTGTGTCTTCTTCTAGTAAGTGCACCAAAGATTTAATGCAAAAATACAAAACAATTTTAATTCTCCATTTAAACAGCTTTTGTTGCTAACAGGTAATGAATCCAATTTAAGACACTAGTTAGTTCAGAGAAATCTTTTTTTGTCTTAGAGCTAAAAATAGTCTATATTATTGGTGTGAAGTTTCAATATTTAGCATCCCCGTAATAGAAAAGCAGTAAGCTTTATTATTGCTATTAATATCAAAATCTTTGGAGCTAATATTTCTGAATGACTTTCAACTAAGAGCTAGAACTGCTAGGGGCTGATAACAAAAGATTAATAAAATGACCTTAGTTTTTCCTCCACATTCATTAAAAAAAAATGTCCATCAGGCATAAATGTTTAGACCTGACTGTAGGGGGGTTTCATATCTTTGATTTTAAAAAGTTTGCAAAACAGCAGTTGAATTTATTTTTAATGAACTCAATGAGTTGCATATTATAATCAATAGTTTACACAATGCACCTATATGAAATCCTTGCAATAAACATCTGCAAAATAAATAACAAATAGAAAATTGGCGGGTGGCAGGTAAGACAATTACATGTGGTTAAAGAATATACTTCTATTATGTATATAATTATATATCATAACATCTTAATATCATAATATATCTGGACCAGTATAGGTATCCTCCCCGTTGATTTATAGGATAGCTTCAAATTTTAGTAGCCCTTCCCTATAATATTTGTAGACATATCTAATGCATCAGCAAGCTTAGATTAATTGATTGAGAAACAGATAATGCCTTTTTAAGCAGAGATTCTTGTATTCAACATGGGAGTGTTGCGGGGGCCTAGCGGTGGAGGTCTCGCCTCACAATCAGGAGGCTGTGAGTTCGATCCTAGGTAGAGGCAGATATTTCTCTCTCTGGGCGCAATGAGAATATATCTGCTGAACAAAACTCCGCACTGGTGACAGGAAGGGCATCCAGCCATTAAAACACTCTGCTAGCTCCATTCAGTTGCCCAGACTCCACCCTACAAGGGATTATGGGGTCATTAAGTGAAGATGATGATTCTTGCATTCAACACAGAACAGTTACATCGAGATCAGTTTTTCATCTTCTTATAGTCAGCCACCAGCCAATCATTTTGCCTGATCTATTTGGGCTTTTCCAAGTAGGCCATGTAATGTCATTGCCTGCCTAGTAGGCAGAGACTTACAAATGTACATGTTGTGGCTACCAAACTCAGTAAAGAAGAAGAGGAAGAGTACACATGTATGTAGCAAAACATATAAGAGAAAAGAGCTTTATTTACTGGGAGAGGCAAAGCCTAATATTAGTATCTACATCCTACCAGAAGACTCAAACAGACATCCTCTTGTGTACCTTGGAAGAAAGGCAGAAGGAAGTGACCTCACTTTAGCAATTTTATAGAAAAAGAGCAGGCAGAGTGACAACAAAGAGGGGACACAATGCAAACCCTTAATTCCCAATGTATACTCTACTGTTCCCTTGTGTGAATAGGCCATCAAGCACTGGGATGTCAGTGACATTTGATTTGGACCTCCAAAAAAGAGGGCCTTGTTCACTCTTGTGCTGCTGCAGTTTGGCGATCCTTTCACAGCCTCACATAAATTGGAGAAGAACATTAAGCTGTGCAAACAAGCTGTTTTTTCCCCATTAGTCTACTTCCAGACCATTGCTGAGTCAATTAAACAACTCCACAGTTCACATGTTTTGGGAGTGAATTTTTGTGATGCCTGTGATTTGAAAAACCTATCCTAAACAACTTTAAACAAAAACAAATTAAATAAATGTTTGAACAGAGCATTTATACTACTCGGTCTTAAATATGCTTGCATCATGATTTGGACTACCAGATTTGAGCTTTGTAAAACTGGAGAACTGTACAGGGCAGGCATGTTTGCTTCATCTGTGCTGTCTAAAGGGTTGCAGCCTATCATAAGGGGAAACAAATAATCAAAATGCAAGGAAGCATCCATGTGTTCTAAGAAAGGGCATTTTTAAAAATTCTATAGGCCCTAATATTCTTGCTAAAATAGATACAGATCCAGTATCTACTTTGTAATCCAGAAATGTTCTACAAAATACTTTTCTTTCATTTTCATAAATTTAAAAGTAAAAAGAAAAAGAAAAGAAATCACCATATTGTCAGTTTTATTTCAAAACTCACTTACCCTGGCTTTCAAAGTTTTCTGAGTATCATAAAATGTATTTCTTAATAAAATATGTTACAGATTGAAGAGATAAAAGGCTGTGTGCCTGCATACTTGCCTCCTCCTCCCTCCCTCCCTCTCTCCCTCCCTTCCTTCCTTCCTTATCAGGATTCTGTTAACTCTGATAATTGTTATTTCTTATGTTGAAATGGCAGAAATAAAGTTCAGGCCTTAGTAGGCCCTTGGCATTGTGGAGAGTTCCATAAGAAGCCACAACCTTGTGAACTAAACACGTGATAAAACCACAAGATGCATGCACAAGTATTTTTGTAATTTCTATATCTTACCTACTGTATGCTGGTTTCCTCTTATGTAACTAAATAAAAACAAGAAATATATTCATACCTGCTTCAAACTGCATTCAGGGTTCTTCCAATCTTATGGGAGGACCCACCTTTGCTGAGCTGAATAAAGGGGTATCTTTAAGAGATAACCTGGACGCTGTCTCTTTGGTTGCCCCGAGCCACACCTGATCTCTGCCTGACACTTCCTTTCCCTCCCCCTTGTTATCTTTCTACATGCAATAAAGTAGTGAACCATTCAGCATCCAAAGTGGAAATTTATTGCTTTCTACTAATCCTTCTGAAAACTCAAAATGACAGAAATTATATGCCATATTGTTTTGATTTCTGATTTTATTTACTCAACCGTAAGTATATCCAGATGGGGCTGATCTGCATTTATACTAGGTACGGAAAGAGAAGTCTAGTCATTCTTCCAATCTCCTCTCTATATTTTTTTTTAAAAAATCACCTTTGGGTGATTCTACCTGAGGAGAGAGCAATTGGTTAGGAACAATTCAAACTCCCTGCCCCCCCCATCCAATGATCTTTATTCAAATTGGGACATTCTGAGTTTACAATTAAATGAAGAAAAATTGAGATGGAAGCAGTATAGTGCTGTTAGCTGATTTTTTTATCAGCTTGGTTTAGCTCTGAGTAAATATTAAAGTTCCCAGGAACTTGAATTATTAGATTTTCTATTTGTTTTTTTAAATGTCTCAGGAATACAATATAACTGTAGCAGAATGAAACAATCTATAATATTGGATCAGGGGCTATAGATCCTAGTTGGGTTTAAAGAAATTCTCCACAGAGCTGGATTTCTACTTAATAAAAACAAAGTAAAACTTAAAATCTTATTGGACATAACCACTTGCAACAGCAGCCAACAGTTATGTGTTCTATTCCAAGCTTTAGTCAGCAGTAGAGTACTGTATATTCTGCAGGCTTCACCATAGATATACTAAATCTCAATTCAGCTTTTCATCATATTATAGAACACATTGTCAGTTGTAGGAAAGTCCCTCCTTGTTACAAGAAGTGAAAAAAATATTTTTGTATCCAAAAATCTTAAATATTTATTGTTTAATTATTATATTTGTAAGTGGTGTATGTGTTTGTGTAAGTCTCTGTATTTTTACTGATTGTTTTTGCTGTATTCCCTTTTTTTTGCCTTTGAAGAAATGTGATTTTATTTTTTTTAATTATACGTTTTCATTTATTATACATCACATTTCCATTTCTGCAACGCCAGTGTACTGTTGTATCAAATCTCATTTAAGTATACATAGTTTTATACACCCTGATTGTAACCATTTTTCTCATAATTATACAATGTAATTTATTTTGACATATTATTATTTATATTATTTTATATCATAATTATAACTGTTATTCTCATAGTTATACCATATGGTCTTTCCTCTAGTCACTCTATAGGCTATAGTCTGTAGCCAAATACAATCCCTTAGTAATATTACTTAGAGCATATAAGCTGCCTATAAGGGAAGTATCCTGGTCTCTCAACAACTCTTGAAAGCCAAGTGAAAACTATGGCGAATGAAATACAGAAATCTCAAACCCTTTGCTGCCATTCAGAAAGTGCCTGGAATTTTGCAGCCCAGTTATGGCAGACATATAGACAAAGATCATACAATCACAAGCTTCTTCACTATCTTTATTGGTATAAAAACCTACCAGGCTTTAATTCATAATGCTGTCAGTCCCAGATCAGTGACTCTCCAGTCAAAATTCTATATTTTTGTTAAGAGTTCAACTGAAACTCTGTGTATGTTTTGCTAATTTCTCAGCTTCACGCTGGTTTAGATTTCAAGCTGCTTAAGTAGTTTCTTTTTCCCCTTTTTATGTCACTGACATAGGCATATGTTTTGGAACTTCAATACAACCAGAGTATTATGCTACACTTCATAAAATGGGATGTCATATACTGCCTTTATGGGTACAAATGTTCATCAACAGTAATGTTCTCATAAAACCAGAAGCATGCAGGAGAGATTTGTGATTGGAGTCAAAGTGATCTCAAATCAAAATTAATAACTACTGCTGGGCATAATCCCTACAAATAGCTAGGATAAAAAGTATGAAAAAAATAGGTTTGAAATAGGATTTGATAAACCTGTGGGATAGAATTGACCCCTAAAACTGTAATGCTATTAAGTGAGTAATTTGCTTTTGATGAAAATAAATCCTCTTTCTCCTTCTCTATACACAGATATTGCCTGCTTTCCATGAAGATTTTTCTTAGGAGTATAAATTAATTTATAAAAACAAAGAACAACTAAGTACAGCCCTTTAACTGAGACATTCTGATCCTTTGTATTAATTCATTCCAATCTAACAGCTGCTCTGCCAGGCCCAGCTTGGACTGAACATTATTGTTCTTACATAAAAGAAATGAGAATGAAAAAGGCATTCCCATATAACATCTGGCAGGATTTATAGACAATAATATCTGCAGAAGTACAATTGATCCCTTACAGCTGCAAGAAAAAACTCACTACTCACTAGATTATAATTAGAAGATTCATAAACTATGTCAACTCATGACAACTCTGATTTTATCCTCAGTGATTGAGAATTTGAACATGGAGCTATGATAATCTTACAATAAAAAGGATATTTGTGATTCCAGCTAAGGCTGCCCGGTATATTTGTGTGCATACATGTATATGAGTGTGAATAAATGAGTGTCTTTGCAGATTCCGAACAAACAATAAACAATATGAATGAATACTCATGGATGGAAGGTGTGCTCCATTCTCACCATTGTCATGTGAGAATGGAGATGGTCATTTCAATCTCAGAAATGTGAATGAGCTGTGAAGTCAGGAAGAAGCGAGTCAGAGAGTGAATTGTGGTTTCATTCACAATTGAGAATGAGAGACACTGTAGTGCAAATATAAGTATGTTGGAGTTGTTGGAGAAACCCTCTCCTCTTCTATTACCTATTTTTCATTACCTGTCACCTTGAAATACCTGACAGAGTAACTGTGATGATAAAATAGAAGGTTGACACACCATACTATACTATGTTGACAAGGTTTCTAGAGATGAACTGTCTTGACCATAATGGAAAAGGATGTGCTTTTTAACACATCATCTGAATAAAAAAATGTGTCTAAATAGAATTTTCACCAATGAAGAAGAAAGTATTGATTTGCTTAGCTATGTTGTGTTGGATTCATCATTGCCACTGCCAAACTGTTTCTTCCTCGTGAGGAACAGAGAAGGAATCCTCCTCTCCATCTCTAGTCTGCTACTGTAATTCCCTTAGCTGGAATAACCAAAAGTCACATCCTTTGTGACCATACGTGCTCATTATCTACTGTATTATTCCCAGTGACTTTGGAAAAGACTGCGATTTTTAAGAGAGATATAGATAATGTAAATTCTTGCCTCCAAGTCAAGGAAAGATCATCATGCAAAAAATCTATATTAATGTTCTCTAGGAGTCAAAAATGACTTGATGCCACAACATTAATCAATCAATTTTTTTCCTTATGTTCATGTCATTTTCCATCTATTTTTTATCTCTTTCTTATCCAGTTTTTGCCTGATAACTGTTTCACTGCTTACTAAATAAACATCCAGCTATAGAGAGGTTTTGTTTTTGTTTTACTAGCTGTACTGAGTGCCGTGTATGTTTCCTCTGATCTGGAAATATGGATGGATTTGGAGTGTGCTGGTTGCAAACCAAAGTGGAAATCATTCAAAGTCTTTTCCAACATAATGGTTAAACAACTTAGATATATCTCACACTGCCTCATTAGTTTTCTTAGTGGAATTAGTCATTCAATACAGTATCATTTTTCTCTAGGAAAAATACCCAATTCTTTGTTGAACTATGAAATAGAGTTTTAGAGAATGACTGCTACTGGGTTTATTGCTTTGGGCTTTTTCTCCGATTCATGATGGGATATTAAATTACCCCATGTGTCTAGCATTTTCAGATGTAATGGCATGTCACTACTATTCATTTTTACTGTGATTATTCTCAAATGGTACAGACAGGGAGACAAATAAGGAATCATCTTCCACTGAGTGGCAATCAGAAGATCTACCCCTGCTGTCCTTCATATATCTTTCATCTGTCCCATCTTGAGCATAACAACTATTTAATTTTAGGTAGAATTTTTGGCAAAAGTTAAAGAAAAGTCACTTTTACTGTTGCAGTGAGGTTTTATTTAATAGTTTAGATGTAATGAGTCTCTCAGAAGTAAGTTAAAGATTATGTGATATTTGTTATTTATCATAAAAAAGCTTTTAGTAAATAAACATGAAGTAAGTAAAAAGGAGAAATAATCCCAGAAACACATATTGTAATTTTCTAATAATCCAACAAGTCTTCCAAACTGGTGTAAAACTTCTGTCTTATGTATGCACATCTGTACATTGTTTGAGAAATAATACATATTATTTAAAAATTACTACTATCATGTTCCCTGAAAATAAGCTCAACTGGAAAATAAATCCTAGCATGATTTTTCAGAATGCTCGTAATGTAAGTCCTACCCCAAAAATTAGCCCCAATTAAGATTGTCAGCCAGATGGATGCATTTAGTATCATATTTCCCTGAAAATAAGCCCGAACTGGAAAATAAGCTCTAATGTGTCTTTTGGCACAAAAAATAATATAAGACCCAGTCTTATTTTCAAGGTAACACAGTATTTGTTTGTGTGTATGTCTGACTAGATGGCATACACAGAAATCAAACTGGCTATATTGTTAGTACAAAGAGGTGGAACACTTCAATAATAAATGCTGCTGACTGTGGAAGAGATTATGGACGGGTCTTGCACAAGTAAACAAGAAAAGACTTTCACAAGATCTCTGAACACAAAAGGAAGTTTCAATCTTGAATTGGTATTCTAAAGCAGCGATCCCCAACCTTTTTTGGTACCAGGGACTGGTTTCATGGAAGACAATTTTTCCATTACGGTCCAATGTATCTGAAAGCTGTTTAGTTTTTCTAAGAACCAGAAAGAAACCTGCTAGATATGGTGTATATAAAAGAAAACTTATACTTCGCTTGTTTGATTTAAAAAAATCAGAATGATGCATTAATTTGTACATTCAAATTTAAAATTGTGCATTTCATTTTCTTAATAGAAAGAACAAATGATCCACTTTCCCTAATGTACAAAAAACAATTGCATTTTGTTTTTATACATTTTGGATTAGCAATCCAGCATTTATTTATTTTTTAAAAGTGGGAGCAAACAAAAAAATGGAATGCTTCTAAAACTTTTCTTAGATTACTGACGTTTGATTTATCTGATTTTCATAGAGAAATCTATGCATTTGTAATTGTCAATCATTCCACTATCCTAAAAAATATAATATGCAATGGATAATGGGAAACTACTTAGCAATAGGCTATCCTTGGAAGAGCTTCTCTTCTATGGAATGTCCAATCATTAGATATAAGATCTGGGCTATCCATTATCTGGGCTTTAAAAAAACTCCATTTGGACACTCAGGAATGACTAGTGGGATTTACCTGCGATGAATGACCTGTTATCATTAGGAAAAGTTATGCCTGATCAATTTATGATGGCAGGATTTGGTAGTAGTATATGCCGTGTATTATATATTTGCAGTATTTGCATGATGTGTCCTTTGCTCAAAAGCTGCTTAAGGATCGAGGTGGCATAAAAAGCACTTGTAATAAATAAGTTATGGTTTTCAGTGCACCTGTATCTTTTTATATGCATCTCCTGCCATTCCTAGTACACTTATGTGCATTGGTAAAAATCTACTAAGAAAGCTGTTTTCTGGAGATAAAATTCATGATTCCACTAAGATTTTGCTTTCCACTTTAATCATAGTTCTTTTTGAACGGGGTCTGACTAATGTGTTTCACACAATAAAAATATAAGTTATAATTAAGTTAGAAATGTACAGAGTACACATGCCATTTCAGCAATAAACAAAATCTCTAGCTTGCTGCCCTTCAGACATGTTACAGCCATAGCTCCATTACTGGCACAGCACAATGTTTCCAACTTCTACCATGAACATTCTACCAACTTTCCAAAATTGTTAACATGTTGGCTTTTATTCTTTCCTACTGACTACTGGTATTTGTAAAATCAAGAGCCACCAGAAGCTTGTTCCTGTATTCCCTAATATTTGCCTCAATATTTATGGAATAACAACACTTTCTCAGCACTGACGGAAGGCATAAACTGAGAATAAACCATTAAAGGAAGCAATCCTTCACTTCCTAACTTAATGGCATAAAAAGAACTTTTTTCCCCCTTTTATGGTACCATTCAGCCAGGGCTAATCCATTGGGGGTTTTTTGGTCCTTATTTTCCAAAACCATACATTTTTTCCCTCTTACTCCTTTTTGTACATTTTGCAAAGATCCATCAAAATAAATGGAATCCCAAACCCTTAAAAGCTGAAGGATATACAGTAGGAGGCAGCATCAGATTTGTGTACAAAGCTACCTTGTAAGACTTAGACATAGAATAACTTTATTGTCACTTTGAATGTACACTAATCAGCATACATTAAAATGAAATTTTGTTGCATACAGTTCTCACAGGATCTCCACCTCTAATATGTACTACATAAACATGACAAAATAAATAAATACATACATATATACATACATAATTATGCATATACCCACATATATTATATGAGAGGAGAAACAACACAGTCTAGTTCAGATAGTAGAGACTGGCAGTAAAAAACTATGACAACTGGCAAAGAAAAATGGGATTTGTAGTTTTTTGTCTCATTTTACTTTATAGAGTCTTTTGTATGACTCTTCATACTTCATTATTCTATTAAGGGGTCCTTCCATATAGCCTATTTTTTTTCTTTCTCTGAAGACCCTTCAAAATGTTCATTCTTTTTAATCTATTTAATGGACATTTCTTTATAGCTGACCTTGACTCTCTTCCTCATTTTTCTCTATGTCACTATTGTTTAGTCTTGTCGTAACTACCAATTTTTCTCCCCTTGCTGTCAATTTAATCATTTCCATTTCAAGTGCAAATTAAGTACCTTTTCTCCATTAATTTTGATCAAGGAGCCACATTTCAGGATTACCAATCTCGAATGACCAATTATCAATGTGTGGAGATGGTTCAATGTTTCCTCACTCTATGACTCACCTAACTTTGTCCACTGAGAAGTATCCTGTTTGGGATAGCTAGATGATATGAAATATCTGCCAGAAGTGATCCATGAATAAACAAATCACTGCTGAATGATCCAAAAGCAAATAATGAACTCTTTTTAAAAGATCCTTTCGAATATTACCTTTCTCAATGAACTACAGAATATCCTCAATGATGTTGTACCTTGTCCTTCATCTTAATTTACATTTTTATTACTGGAGAAAACTACAGCAGTCTGTGACCACTTCCGCCAAAATCATGTTTATTTGAATCACAGAAATGATAGGACAAGTTTGAAGTTTTTCAACTGGATTTTAGAGCTGCTACATGCCTCATTCTTTGCCACGGTTTCTAGTCTGCCAAATCTGATTATAGCGACCCAGACTTTTTTCCCTGTTCTTGCATAATTAGAGCCATCATTATAGTTAAATAATCAGTAATGCTACAATAGATTTGTGTTTACTTCATTCCATCTCCTTAAAAAGGTTGTTCTAAGTGTCTGCATTTATTTTTCTTCGAAAGGTCAGAAAAAATCTGGATTATTAGCATAGCCAACATTTATTTATTGAGCATAGACAAAATGTCACAGTCACAAAAGGGGAAGCTCTTTTTTTCTCTCTAGAAAGACGAACAAACTTGTAGCTAAAGTAATCTCAATCTCCTGATTCTGGGCATGGAATATAGGTAGCCACCTTATTACCAGTTTGTAGTACTGGAGTTGTCTTGAGGAAGAACCACCAAAAGTTTAATGGCACAATTGGCCCTGAAAGAATTCTTTTTACTTCTAAATTCAAATTGAAATTCAATCTTGTTGAGTAACTTATTTTTGTTCATTTTTAAATGATGCAAAAGTTTTAATGTGGGGGTTTTAAATGCTTTATTTATTTTTATATATGTAGAGCAAAGGTGACATTTAGTTACTGCTATAATTCTGTTATTGCTACTTGTATTATTACTAATGCTATTAGTTATTGTTATTGCTATTGTTATTGCGATTTTTGTTGTTGCTATTAATACCAATAATAGCCATATGACTTTAAACTTTGTAACATCTCCCTAATGAGCTCCACTGGAATACTCAACAGGGAATGTTTGTTTTAAGCAACCTGGATTACTGTAATAAGTGTCAGAACACTTTGAAATATGTACTTATTCAAATACTGTGATGAAAAGCATGACTCAAAATATTTCTACATCAGTACAAAGAGCTGAAGCAATGGAAATAGTTTTGAAGGAAGGGAGGCAAACAAATTTGAAAAATAAAATATATTCTTTAAGACTGGGTGTTAAAGTAATGACAAATTGGTGTGTGATATGTTGGTTTTAGAAAACTATACACCAAATACATGTGAACCTGTGACTTCTTTGTCTGTTCTTATTTCTGGGTAAACATATATATGTTAGTTGCATAAATATAAACCTATATAAGCATTGATTGCACATATAAAAACCTAAATGCCTTGGCAATTTTATTGCTATTTCCATGTTTATATGGAACACCTGAATATTTATCTTTTGAAAATGTTGCATCATTCTAGTGAAAGATTTGAAATCGTCCTATGTCAACTATCAATTAGACTAAAAACTACTTTTATAAAAAGGTCCTAATTTCTGTCAGTTAAGACTGCAATCCTACATATTCTTACTTGGACATTGGTCTTCCTGAATGCCATGTGGTCTCTGAGCTTGGTTGTTTTCTAGCAGAGTATAGCCATGAACACCAACTAGCAACCACAAGACATGATGAAAACTCCTTAATTTCACAAAACATAACTTAAACTTAACCACAGTTTCAACTGTGAAGCTGCGACCATCCTGGACCAAGCCATGTCCAAAAACAATGGAGAATTCCTGGAAGTCTGGCACTCAGACAAACTAGCCATCAACAGGCACATAGAGATAAGCAACATCATTCAAAAGAGACAATCAAAAAGTCAAAAACAAAACAAAAAAAATCAAGACATCTCACCTGCAATCAACACTCAGATGAGCAGAAATTAACACCAAGATTAACATTAGACTAACAATTAACAAGTAAACAATATTCAACAAACAGTATTCCAATCAATGAACTATCAACTCAGATAAACAAATTAACAGTATACAACAGCCTAATCAAGGAACCACCAAGACTGCTCCTACCAACACTGATATGAAAAACCACTAGTATATAAAATGAGAGCAACCTCCACTCTCTTTTAGCACAGATGATGTTATCTAGTTTGGTAATGAAATGTTTGCAAGAAAATAAGAAAGTTCAGAGAACCCCAAGAACCCCATAGATTGAGCTAACAGAGGAAAAACTGGTCCATAGTTATCAAGTGAGCCTCTATGGCTGCAAATAGACTAGAAACTTTTCCCTGTCCCCATCCAACACCTGAATCTACACTAAATACACTACCACTTACACTAGTTCTAGACACCTACATTTAGCTAAAGTGCTCCTGCAAATCAACACTGTTGTGAATATCTATGTTGTGGTTTCAAAAACCAGTGATGAGAATAGTGATCCCTGCAGAACTAGATGTTAAACTTATTATCCTTTTGCTTGTTCTCCCTTTATACCTATAAACACAATTAACATGCCTAGTGTCTCTCCAAAATTGAATTAAAATTCAAACAATGTGTCAAAAGCTTGAACATGAGACAAGAAAGCAATTTCAAATGACTGAACTATCGTACACAAATACCCTAATGGGACTATTAGAAAACATGATATCACATCAAGGTAAAAGCACTTTTAACTTTAGTTGCTTTTAAAAGTGAATAATAAAGTTGCATTATACTTTAAGTCATACTTCTCAAAATCAAAATAATGCTAATAATATTTAAATAGATATCTTGAAGATTTATTATGGGTAAGAAAGAAGTTCTATAAGGTGATTAGGTACCCAAAATACTATCCTCATTTTTTTTTTTGCATTTTCATACAAATTGTTATATTTTTAATGAATTCCAGAAAAGTACATATATTTTAGGGCAAAAGAAAAACAAATCCCCAAACTTCCACTGTTTAAAAAAGATTGTGTTCTCATTAAATAAAAGGAAGCAAAAATGTTTCTGAAAAAATACCAAGCAATCTTCGACCCATTTTTAGTCATTTCCCTTTTTTCAACCACAGAAAACCGCTGCAATTTGCCATAGTTAGAAATTGTTGGAGTCCCTGAAAAAAAGAAGCTTCATCAATGTTCATTACAGGTTTAAAGTGATATGTCTTTCACTAAATATGCCATGGCAAAGTGCCACAATACAGAGGAAAAAAACATGGTCAACAAGCTGCTATTTCTTTTAGAATCCTCAGTTTATGCACAATCATCCTGAAAGTTTCTTGGCACTTTAGAAATCCTGTTTTGAGCATATTAAGGCAATGCTGATCAGAGGGAAGAGGTTTATTTATTTATTTCCAGCCTAGATTTCAAAGACAGCTTCTTCAAACACAGAGAGTGTGGGAGGGGGGAGAGACAGAGGGAGAGGGAGTGGAAGAGGGAGACAGAGACAGACAAACTAAGTCTGAGAAATAGTCTCATCAGAGGCAGCATTTGTTCAAAAGTGACTTTTTTGACAATGTAATACAAGAATCTGAATTTGAATATCAATGCTTCGAGACCATGTCTTAAAGGAAATTTCAAGACCACGACTTAAAAAAAAAGAGGGATGTCTTGGTAATACACATAGCCAGGAAATCTATTTTAGGACTTTTCACATGTGGTATGTAGAACTTGGTAAACTGGTAAATAATAGAGTTTAACTGTAGCTCAAACATTTTCAGTGAGGTACGTAACTACTGGGCAGGATATTTGTAGACTAGAAAGGAGTGATTTTATCAAATTTGATATTTTCTTTTGGCATCTCTTTATCAAGTACCCAATATTTATAGATGAAACATATTTCCATTTCTTCCAGTTTCTCAAGTTTCTAGGACTGTAATTTCTTTTCCTTTCATTTTCACATAATCTTTTCTGAAAATCTGAAGAAATTAGATTGCAACATTTGAAAAACTACAAATATCAAAAGATAATTGTGCAATTTTTTTTACATTGGTTTTTCAGTAAATATACATCAATGAAATGGATTTCTTCATCCATGTAAGATGGTATGAAGGTATATCTAATGTTCAGTTTTGCACATGTTCCAACAAGTACATTTCATAGCTCTCACTTCCCAATGTACACATTGCAGTTTCTGTTTTATAGTGTTTGAAGACTGACGTTTTGCAGCATATCTCTGGCCAGGAATCACAATTTTTAATAATCCAAGAGAGAGAGAAAAAAAGGAGGATTTTCCAAATATATAAGAAAATATAGGAAAGGATGGAATTTTACAGTGCAGAAACAAGAAACAAAATAGCAAAGATATAGGGACCCTCTGGATTATCAGTAAAATTGTTAGATAAAATTGTTTGTAGAAGTGTTTTAAAACTATATGTTCTTTTGTGGCAGGGGGTATTAATAGCTTGCTTATGATTGAATATTGATAAAATAACTTTTATTGACAAAATAATGAAACGTACAGTCCATTGTAATGTAATAATGCAAATCCCTACTATTTATACTTGCATTTTGACATTGGATTCAGTCATAGGATCGGCAGGATGATGTCATGAAGCAAGTTTGTCACTTCTCCACCTTGATCTTTCTCTCCTACCTGTTGACAACTCTGGCTCCATGCAATATTGTTCCAAATGAACCTTACACAGTTGGCTTCTGTGCAAGTACAGAACTGTCTAGGCCAGGCACACTGGCTGGGGAATTCTGGGACTTGAAGTCCACAGGTCTTAAACTAGTGAAGGTTGGACATACCTGATCTAGGCTCTGGAAGTAAGGGTATATGCATCAACTTCTCACCACATATAAAATATAACAAATTTATATATCATTACACAAATAATATAAATAATTATAGCCCATGGGTAATGTTAAGTCATTCAATAGCATGATTTTTCTGTAGCTATTTATTCCATTTGAAGAAAACACACTTACCCCAGTCAATTTCTCATCAAATTACTAGACATGTCATTTGGAAGACAAAATAACTCCATATTAAAGAATTATATACACATTTCTACAAGATACTAACAAGATAATCTCCTTCAAATTAAGCTTGAATTTTCTATGAATGTCCCCAACCAAGCATTGATCAAGTCGAAACCACTTAGATTGCCACCCCAGACAAGGTCAACCAGATGCATCCATCTGCAGAGACTAGTTGTTTCTCCTATTTTCTACTCTAGCTTTGTAGACTTGATGGTACATAATCAATCAAGCAAACAATCAAGGAAGACCGCACAACACTTTTTACAATGATTTGTATACTACCTATTCATGAGTTTTATTTCAGAGTTTTATTCACAAGCTTTTGTAAACTATTTGTATACTTCATTTACTATCTCCAGTTACATAAAAAGAAAATGGATGCACTGAGCAATTTGTTGTTCCAGTAAGAGATTTAGGTAGGAGGATAGGGAGGGTTGACTGTGTTATATTTTGAAAAAATAACTCTTTAAACTCTTTATTGATTAACCTCCTTCAATTCAAAACAAATATATCCTCAGACAATGTACTATTACTGTCATCCCAAAGATCTATTCTCATCTTTTATTTTGATTAAAACTCTTTGTACTGCTAATGTATAAACTCAAATGAATACAGTGCACAGATTGTTACAGGACCTCAAATAAATATCCAAATAATACTGGCAGTGGGAAAACTATGGGGCCCCTTTCTTCTTTAGAAATTGAGTACATCCACAGTCTGATATACAATACTAAGGCAGCAATTTTCTTCAGCTAAAAGCAAATTTCATTTGAATTCAATTTGGCTTATTCGTATGTAGATACGAATAAGACTGGCTGGTAATTTTTATGATGAACAGGACAGCAACAATGATTTAAAAAAAACTTCCTCGTAATATTTGAAGTCCTCCATTACTAGAGTTCTCAATTGTGAAAATGCATTTCCCACACAAGGTAGATGTAGCAGGAAGCAAAGTTGACTGATTGGAACACAGTGAAGGAGCAAATTTACTACATGTAGCCCCACTATTTTCTTCCTAAATGCAATTGCAAAACTGATGAATATCCACACTGGCTTAAATATTTCAAATTGGAGCTATTGCTTTGCCTCAGAATAAAGTTCCTTCAGGTGATTTTCACCTTTTCTTCTCTTTCAATTATCTATTCTATACAGATGATGATACTGATAAACACTGGAGAAAATAAACTTGCACTGCTCTGTTATATTTCTGTTTGCCACTTGTCCTCTGTTCACTTTACCCTACCATATGTATGCTATTTTAGATAGGTTGCCTTGACTGTCTTTGCACTTGCAGTTGAAGGTTGATATACTGTTTTTCAGACAACGCAGTGAAGAATATAAGTTTGCAACTGAATATGCTCTCAATACTGTTACTAATACAGCTTTTTATATCACATTTGGATTTATCAGAGTCCTACTGTAGATGTTGAAGAATATTTGTCTAGATTTCTAAATGTTTATTAACCTTCCCCACCCCCGTAGTGCATAAAGAGACTATATGCGCTAATAGAAAACATATTTCTGAGCACAGAAAATATCACTAATATAGTGAAATCTTATACTGTAGAATTATTTGTTTTAATTTTTTTATCAATATTCATAAGAATAAATAGGAATAGCAATAGTACTTAGACATATATATATATATTTTATTATTATTATTATTTATTAAATTTATATACCGCCCCATTCCGAGGACTCGGGGCGGTTCACATAAAAAATAT
>JANHFL010003602.1:95326-113949 GCA_032468155.1 Oxyrhabdium leporinum | reverse complement strand
AGTATTGCTTATAAGCTGTAAACCGCCCCGAGTCTTCGGAATGGGGCGGTATATAAATGTAAAAAAATAAAAAAAAATAAAAAAAGTACAATGACATAATTGCATGATATAAACATAAGCAGAATGGAAATCATAACACAGGAATTATTATTTTTTTCAGCTTAGGCCTGAATATAATGCATAATGTTATACTTCTGGCCCAAGTCAGTATGTTTTAAGCTATATCATCACAACTTACTTGTAAGTAGGTAAACCACTATACATTGATTTGCTTTTTTTAGAGTGCATGATAATTAAAAGTCATGTTTTATTTCATACAAAGCAAAATGAATTAATACATTAAATACATTTTGATATGTAAACCATCAGATATTGAATAAAGTGACGGGAAACCAAATATGCATCCATGTATGCATAAATGTGAAAGTTGCAGCTGGTAACTTTTCTTTTAATAGTACAGTCCTCATCTTCTCTAAAGCATGACCTCCTAATGCAGGGGTGTCAAACTCACAGTGTCATGGCGGCATCACGTGACATATTGGGACTTTTTCCCCCTTCGCTAAACCAGGCGTGGGTATGACACATCTGGGCCATGAGTTTGACAGCTCTGTTCTAATGCAAAGGGTTTCTTGTTTACCTGGTCAACATGACATGGTATTTTTCTGACCAACATTGTTAAAGGGCCTAATCCATATACCCCAATATTGTTCAGAGAAAACAGCATTTTTGAGAGAATTGCTTTGGGCTCAGTTTTGAAACTGGATTAGGAAATGAGAAGTTTCTTGCCAAGTGCTTGAAAAAAAAAGTTAAACTGGCTTTTAGGAGTTCCTTCTCAGCTTATCAACATGGTGTTTGTGTGCCCAGGTATGTTATCTTGATCTGGGAACTGCAGTTTGATTATAACTGCCATTCCATGGTGATGAAACACTTGGAAATATGTTCTCTTCCACCAATCTTCCCCACCCTCAAAAAATTGGAAATGAGAGCTTCAATTAGAATAGCAGAACAACAATTATTCAGTCAAGGCCCAATTGCCTTAGGACAAAAGTGGAATAAAATCTTATGCTATGACCTATGGGGAAATATTTATGATTGATGCTGCTTTGCTAGAACAGATGCTGGCAAGTAAGAGAGGATGGAAATTTCCATTAGCTGACAAGTTCAGATTCAAGGCTTGGGCTAACCAAGCAGAGCCTTGCTTCTATAGTTGTTTATTTTCTACAGCCTGTTTCTGTTAAGGTTTGCAAGTCATTGTTGGGTAATAAGATGTTGACCTTATTGTTTAACTTTTAAAATGGAGCTCTTCCCCTCCCCCCCCCCTTCACAGTGTTTGTGATATAGGTCACAGCCACGTATCTGATGAATGAACATGTCCGTGCTTGGAAGATCATGACAGAGTGTGTTTTACTCAAACATAATGCCTGTTACTGTATGCAGCTATTCAGTTTTCTGGTTTGAATGGGAATATTTAACTACAGTATATTATGTGTGTGTGCATGAGAGAGAGAGAGAGAGAGAACCACTGAAACACACAGGTTACGACAATCTCCATTTTACTGATAAGTTATCTAATGGCCATAAATATAGTTGGTTAAAGTGAAGTCAGTCTGTGACTTAAAATAACACTGTTCTTTTTGTTGCTAGAATCTAGACACAAAGCCTTTCATAAAGCGATGTGATGCTCTCCAAAGTACTTCTGGCTGCCACTTGCAGAATTTCTAACCCTATAGCTATCCTGCAGAATAACTTATTTTATAACATAAAGTAACAATTACAGTAGCTGGACTGTGCTTGATAATGTAATCTGTTAAGGAGAAACAATTTAGCTAATGTTTTCTCCAGTATTAAACTTCTATGGGGAGTAAATTTGAATGCTCATCCTTACATTAGGGTTCTGTAACAGTTTACTTCTAGGAAGTCTATTTTATATTGTGTTATCTAAATTTTTAGCCTCATTTAATAATACCTTGTGAAATATTTTCCTTCGATCCACAGCCATAACAAATAGTGATCACAAGTACTTACATTTTATAGAAATCAATTATTTTTTTAAATGTGATATCATTCATTTTCGTTTCAACAAACTAATATCCAACTTTTGAAGAAAGAAAGAAAGAAAGAAAGAAAGAAAGAAAGAAAGAAAGAAAGAAAGAAAGAAAGAAAGAAAGAAAGAAAGAAAGTTCATTCTTCTACTTAAACTTGACACATGGGAATTCATTTATTTGTCAGCAATAAGAAAATAGTTTGCAATTTTCTTTTTGGGGAGGTATCTTTTTAAACTTTTCATCTCCTCCTTGGAATTTCCTGGTAATCTCCCAGTACAAGCCTGATTTTTTTCAAAAATGGACTGCAAAACATTCATTGAAAAGATTTGTTGCAGCATGCATATTAGAAGGAATAACGTGAATAAATTAGAAAGGTTGAGAGAGAACAGTAAGTTTACAATTCAGTTCCCCCTGCCCTAAATCTTGTGTCCTCCAAATGGTTTGGACTTCCATGTGTGCCCAGAGTTTTAAAACATCTGAATCAACAATGTTGGGAAAGCTTTCTGCAACTCATGCACTACACTGCTAATGTGGATTTTGGCTTGACTGCAACCTTCCTTTCTCAAGATTGCCATTGGTAGAACTTGTGGATTCATTTAACAGCTGTCTCAAACAAGAGAGGCAGAGGATTGAAGTAATATCAGGAAGAAATGGAAATGGTTGGGGAAAGGGCTGAGAATGAAGAGGAGCTGTTCAAAGAAACATCATTTTGAACATTTTTTTAAGCGTATGGCACATGTTAGTCAGGGATCACCAAGATGGCTGGCTGCCTCTGTGAAAGGATTTTTTTCGGGCCTTGTTATCTTTACCCGTGGGACACCTGAATGCCAGTAGGCAATCAGGGGAGGCTCCTTTCTTGTCCCTACGTGGTTTATCCGCTCACAGGAATTGAGCTGCCGACCTCAGTGGTGCGCAGGTCCAGCATCTTACCATGTGAGCCACCGCACCCCTCTATTTGAACAATTAAATACCCATTACTCCATTTTAGTGCTGAAGACTTACAACATAGATGATTCACATATATAGACTGTCATTTTTCTTGTCATCTAGCAAGGAAAAGGATGATAAGCCTGTTAATAATTATAAATTTGTGGCCTTCTGAGTTCACTTCACTTTGTTGCGAGAAAGAGATGGCTTTTGAAAAGCCAGTGTTGACATATTGAAATGTTTAAGGCATTGACGTGTGACAGTTACTCATAGTTAGATGGACAGGACAGTTTGTTCCACTTGTTATAAATATTACGCAGACAAAAATGGAGTTATGTTTACCAGTAGAAGTATGACAAAAAGATGCATCTCAACCATACAGCCTCAAACAGCACAATGACAACTGTTTCAATGGATACCCTTTGCAAGCTGTTAATCTATGATATTAATACCTTTGATCAATATTTTACCATCTTGGCTCATGTTATTTTAGAAATGGTTTGTTTTCCCCATTATCTCCATCCTTGATTTTGCTGACTAGCATCAATTAATGCAACTAAATCAGGACCTATGATCCAATCCAGATTTTTTTTTTTTAATATCTAGCAGTACTTTGTTATTTTATGTAAACAGAGATTTTGGTAGTTTGATGGTTCATCAAATCAGATAATTATATCAATAATATACTGTTCGATTTGTTTCTTGTAAAGTTCCATTTTATACATCAAGTCATCTGTCATCAATCAATGGCTTTACAAAATGCAAGCAATTTTGTGGTGCTGGTTGAGAAATGCAAGGCTTGTACTATGTGGTATTTTCAATGGGAAAGTTGAAATTATGCTACAAAAAAAAAAGGAATGCCAAACACATGATCTATTGTTCCTCCTCTTGGGATGGGCCTCCAGATGTTGCTGAAGGATAACTCCCAGCAGCTCTAGATGGGGATGCTGGGAGTTGTCATTCAGCAACATATGATGAGCTACAGTTTCCCTATCCTTGCTGTAACGAATGAGCTCTATAGGCCCAGCAACTGAATTTCCAGCTTATTAAAAGCTTAGTCTGTGGCTTTTTTGTGTCTTTATATTCTGTGGTTCAATATTCTGACATACTAAATGCTGGCATTTTGAAAAGCATCTGTTTTAGCATGTTAAAGTAACTGCTGCATGGTTCCACCTTTGTTTGGTCAGGTGTCAGCTCACTAACATAAATTAAAGCTCTATTCATTATGCCATTTTTACATAGTTAGCACCTCTACTTGATTTTTTTTACAGAACCTTCAGTAATCTCACTGAAAATAGTCCCCTTCTATTTAATAAATACTTTGGTATGGTATTGTCCTTTTCCTGTAAAAGACATTGATGATTGTATTTCCCTGACAATTAGCCATCTTGTCAATACATGCAGAGATATAAATATTTTTGAACAGTGAGCATTGGTCAATAGACAGCTGCACCAATCTTTCCCACTTATAAATATTTTTTGCAGAGATTATAAAACTCTTAACAAGGAACCTTCCTAATTGGATGAAAAAGAAATGAGAGTGGATAAATATTTGGGTGACTGCCTTTACAATAGTAGCATCAGTATTATATTATTTGTTCTTTGGTGGGTAGGAGAGGTGGAAAGTTTGCTGACCAAGCAAGTCAACTGTGCCTTCAATCATAGCTGATTTTTACACCCATCCGCAGGTCCTTTCCCCTCTCTATTGCAACATGTGAAGGTCCTGGAACTGACAAGGGGAAAAAAAGACAGAAAAACAAGAAAACAAATTATTTTTTGTTTTCTCTCTCCCTCCCCAAATCTATTTCTCTGCTGAAAATAGACCTAAAAATCATCTGAAATCTAATTTGATGATCATATGATTGCTTGAATACAGGAACTGTATTCACCTTTTATTTCCTCATATATTTTTATCATGTGTAGACATGTTTCTTTCTTCAGGATCAGGTCATAGTATGAGGAGGCTGCTGTAACCATCAGGTAACTAGAAAAAAGAATGACTAATTCAGCTATCTGACAAGGTCAAAACAGATCATGTAGTACATTTCCCTCATTCTCACAAATATTTTTCTTTCTTCCTTACTGCCAACAACTCTGGATGATGCCATACAGAAATGCATTCAAATACAGTCTACAAAACCCAATATGTATAGTCCAAGAATGCAGAAAATTACCACATCACAAAGAGATCCAGGGATGTTGCACTGTGGTGTGTATATAAATAGTGAAAGAAAGAGCATTATTTGAAAGTGTTTTCTCTCTTTATATTTACTAGATCAGAAAGTTGTAGTGTTCAATGCAATCTTCTTTATCACCACTTCTTACTCTGTTCCTTTGTGATAAGAGTTTAAGAACTGGCGTTACTTGGATTGGCTATTATGATACAGTGGAGAAAAGTTCAACTCATGTACTCAAGAACTCTGTGTACCTTTCTTAGTTTGAATGGCCATTAGTGTGTCTTAGCACCATATGTAACCAGCTACTCACTTAATGACTTTGGGTGCAGTTAATCATTACCTTTAATGTCCCTTTGATCATCCACAGCTATTGCAGTTTGCTTCGTGAGTTCATAAATATTTACAGGAGTCACAAGTTTCTTGCTTTTTTATCAACCCATCCCTGGCTTATTATTGATAAGCACCTGCTTGAAGTGATTTTGCTTCTAATTGATCTATGCTAGAAGGAAGTTATCTGATTTACAAAGTGGTTGTTGAGTTTACATTCAATGCTAACTTCACCATTCTATTTATTTTGTTTACTGAGTTTATTAAGTTGCCAAGGACATAATATGCATTGCTCTGGACATAGCTCTATACTATTAATGTACACTTTTATGCCTGATTATCAGACTTGAACCATTTATGACCGGAAAGATTAATATAACAAGCAATATAATAAACCATGGATGTGACCAAGAATCTTGCAGTTCATTTGTTCATTGTGCTCTGTACTTTATTTGCTTCTCCAATGCAATAAACATACTTCTCATTATTTTATTCAAATAACATGTATCAAATAATGCATATCAGGGAAAGAAGCATATTTCTCTTTTTTCTAGCTGTTACAATACAATCCCTTTCATGGGCTATCATTGTCAGTGCAGTTTTCGTTAGTGTGTATAAAGTTAGGCATTTTTGCCCATTATCTTTTGTTTTACTTATGCTTATATCAAAGTATATTTGTTATTCTCTTTCCTATTCATCCCATTTGAAGAACTTTCTCAAATACTTCATAATTCTCTATTTTATTATCCTGCGTAATTTAATAACTCCTATTCCTAACTCAATGTGGTCATGAAGAGTTGGACATGATTTAGCAATTGAACAAAAACAACAACATTCCTAACTCTAGATCACTCAGTAGCAAGTTAAAGATGACTGTCTATATAGCATTTTAACTTATTTCCTGATGCTAAATTTGCCTGGTGATCATTTTTTTTCAAACGTTTTTCAACAATCTATATATACAGTGTCTCGTAAATCTCTATTTTAATATTTGCAAAATTTTATTAAAGTGTTTACAGAAGACACTTCATTACAAATTTTACCTTTGAATGCAACACCTATCCTATTGTGATCCATAAAATATGATATTTCAAGTATGATTATCTCCAATAGCTTGTAGAGGTTTTTATATGTATATAGTAATCATTATGCTCTATCTAGTAAAAGCCTCAGAAAACTTAGTATTTAATTTCTTGGGGCCATTGACACAACCAAAGAAGATGACCTAATGTGCTTAATATTCTAAAGATTTAATTAGAAAACACTATCAAAAGATTTACAAGCAAGTACATTTCAGACTTTCTCATTTTCTCATTCTTAAAGGAACATATAATTTTTCATATTTCTTACTAAAATGAGTTGTTATTTTGAATGGGCAACTCTGCTTAAGTATCAGTGTTTATGTACTCTCCATGGTATGTCTGACCTAGTGAGTACCTCAGTTTGATGAAATCTCTTACCTGTTAGACAGCAATATCCTGGCCAATTGTGAGAGTATATAAGCTCTGATGGAAGAGAAAATGAGACTGAAGTTTATTAGAAAACATTCTGTTTTTAAAGGGAGTGTAATGTTTCCATGTGAGAAGATGTCTTTAGGTAGTTTACATAACTGGAAGTAAAGTGGTAAATAGTTGTATCGGAATAGTATAAGAGTAGACTGAAATACTAATTGATTGAGCTGTAGGAATTAACTGCCTGAATTGTTTGTAGTTTCCCCAGAGAGAATTTAGGGGAGGTAGCAGCAAATATTTATTGTAATCCATAGAAAAATATGACTTTTCAAAGGAAAACAATCCTCTATTTTCATTATTATTAACAAATGCAAACAAAGAGAAATTGAAGTTTTTGGAAGTTTTCTCCTTCAAAATGAGGGAAGATAGTCATTACAGGCCATGATAGTTCTCTGCAGATGTCAAAGTGATGTCTCCCTGTTTACTTTGAAGATAGTAGCTTGAGAGAACCGGGATTATGTTCATTCATTTATTCTGCATTTTCTGGCAGAAGCTCAGACAGAAAATATTTAAATTACAATAAAACAACATTGACATTCATACCATATGTTATGCTACTATTCTTATTGATAGGATATCTTCCCCCCAAATATTCATTGGAATCTGTCTCCCACAGGGAAGGGACTCAGGGAAGAAAACATCCTGCAGCCAAGAAGGCTCCACATCCATTTGCGCTACTTAGGTCACCCTGAAGACACAGATAAACCTCCAAGTGGCCTCAACAACTCTGTAAAAGAATGCAAATGACCAGCTGTCTGCAAGGAATATAAATCCTTCCATTCCCCACCATCCAGTCAGAGCTGAAGAAGTTTCTTGAATGAGAAGTGAAATGTCTTCAATAGAAAAAACAAGAAAGTCCAGTTGCCTCCTGAAAAAGTACCTTTGGGATAGATGCATAACTGCCATCCCGCCCATACCAGAGATCATTCAAAAGTGTTTTACTAATGGTTAACTAACAGAAACAGAGGTAAGAAACTAAAAAGATTAAGAGAATGATTAATTATATAATGCAGCTTTTTCTAGTATGGATAAGCTAATATTAGTATTAATATGTGATTATTGTCAACAATATGTATATTATGATTACTATTATTACTATCTTTTTTGTTGTTCAAAACTAATTGTACTCAGACAACACGCTGTTCATATAGATATTGAGTTTTTGTGTTTACTAAAGAAAAATGTATAATATTTTATATATATATATAAATAAAAAAGTATGACCAGTTCTGTTTTCATCTGAATACTGATTTCCTTTTTTAGCAAGATGGTGGGGAAACTGTAGTTATTATCAGTTATGGTACACCTATTAAGAAAGCCGGGGTAACTGCAAACCATTGGAGAAATAATGAGACAATAAAAATGCTGTTGATATAAATATGCCCTCATCCTCTTTAAAACTAAGATAATTTGAAAAACCTTATATCCCACCCAAAAGTACATTTGAAACAACTTCTTTTTCCATTAATCTGAATGGGGTGATAAAGCATAAGAGAAATTTATTTAAAACATTTATAAAACTGCCTATCTTCTAACCAACTCTAGGTGGTTCCCAATCAAATCTGAAACGATGTAGCTACAAACTGCTGTATGAAGTGAAAATGATGGTACCATTTTGAAGGTCTATACTATGCATTACACTATTTTTACAGCTGTTTGTTTGAGTCATGGGTTTATATTATCAAACACTGCTAAATGGGTGTACTCATATCTGTTGCTATAAGCCATGAAAAGGAAACTGAATTATATGCATTTCTCATTTCCTGTGAGATTTTTAGAGGAAATGAGTTCTAGTGATGTTTTCTGGAAACCTTTGTAGAGGATTAAACAAAGTGTAGGAAAAAAAACGTTCAAGAAATATTGGCCTTGATTGTGGCTGCTAAATTGATAATGGTGTAACTGACTTCCTGGATTGTCTGCTGGGGGTGGGGAGGCTGGGTACTTTTTAACTACAGTATTTGTTTAACAGAGCTTTCCTTCCTGTAAAGTCTCCATCCATTATAGCCAGTGATGAATGCTGATTGGGAACTGAAGGAATTTGAATGACAACATCTCAGGAGGACCTTAGTTGGGGAAGACCCATTTAACATACAGAAATGGATTTTACTTCTTCTCCTGCAAGCTACAAGTTCTCTTAGATTTCTACAAGTACCAGCTTGATAATTTGCCACTGAGAACTCTGCTTTCTTCCCACGTGTATGTTGCCAGGAGAGGGTTGGGCTCTGCCAAGGCCTAGGCAATAGTCATATGTGAACAAATAAAACCTTACTGTTTATATTTTGATCAAGAGTCTTTTTGGCTTAGCAGTAGCTGCATCAGCAATTGCCATGTAAGCTCAAAAATCTTTGAAAAGGTTTTAGAAAAATTCTCAAGGGGGCGGTAGTTGTGATGGGAAACTAACTTTAAAACCATCAGTACCCTTCAAACCATGTGGTACTATGAACTTATTTCTTGACTACTAGTTATCTTTTGGCACTACTTGGTTTGCTGAGAATTAGTTAAATGTTTATGAGAATTTTTGCTGCTAGCCCAGTGCTCTGCGTTGAGGGCTAGAGGTTTGCTGGGGGTTTGCCGTTATTACCAGAGCTATCCTGTTGTTTTCCAAACTGTAGTATCCCTCCAGATGTGCTGAACTATACCTCCCTTAACTTTTAGCTGTTCTTTATGTCTACATGCATGGGTAGAAATAAAGTGTTCCAGAATCACATTTCACATGGGTAGAAATGAAGTGTTTCAGAATCACCTTATTTTGCAGATAACTGGAATAATTAATTAATGGAACTAAATGATATTCAAAGAGAAAGATGATATCAGATATTTGCCTAGATATTACTTCCATGAACTGTTGAAAAGGTCTGCTTATTAATTCTGTGGTCTATAGAGTCAATTTCCACAAATTACTTTCCCAAATGGCTTTATTATTATTATTATTTAATGACTATGTTAGAAAAATATGCTTTGGAAATAAATCATTCCAACTGTGCAGTAAGATTTTGCCTGGAACATACCTAAATGCAAAAGCATAATGGAAGACCATTATCGCAAAGCAGATTATATGAAGCATGCTGGTCTTGTGCCATATGTTGTGATGTGAGACCAGCCACTCATCTCAAGTAGAATTAGCTGGTTCATGAAGCACAAAAGGCAACACACATTGATCAATCATGAGTGCAAGTGTGGGAAGAACCAGGAAATTTTGAAAAGCAGGCAGCTGAATGCATCTCAGGAGGCTACCTCTTTGAAATTCAAGGGATAATTGGATTGGACACACAGCAGCAGAAAGCTTGCAAAGGGAGTGAGGATAATGGCTGGCTGTTTTGCAGATGTTCCCACAATCATCTCTGAAGACTATCTTACACATTAGCACTAGAGCTAACTCAAAGTCATTCAGTAATTAGCTTCGGCAAGAGATTGTCTCCCATTATCCTGAATTGAACAGTGCTGGGGCAGACTGTGGACGACTCCAGTAATTTATATATTGATTGTTTTTCCTATTTAAAATAGATTTTCATGACAAAACAAGGGCTAATACATAATTTTGCTTGTGCACAGGCACACACTTATAACAATTGAGTGTCAAAGAAAAAAATATATTGTTAAACGTTAAAGCTCAGTATTGATGTCACAATATATGTCTGCATCCAGTTAGAGATAGAAATCAATTAATACTTCATCTAGCAGTGGTGTTCCCATTGAATGGTTCGTTTCCCTGGGTTTGTGATTTCATTCTCTGTTGCATGAGATTCCTCCCCTCCTCCCACACCAAAAGGAATGAGGCTGAACTCTGGAAATACTCTATCTATGTCTCTGATGGATTGATTCACTAATACATAGAACCTTCTAGCAGTTTAAACAGGCAATGTATTCACTGTGATTCTATCTAGAGAAAAATAACACAACTTAAATGATTCATTGCCAAGCGTAGGGAGGGAGTGGCAATATGTTAATGCTGCTGGTGGTACTGAAGATAGTAATACTGCTGGAAAAAAAAATATAGTCTCTCCCTGCAGCAGTTTTCTGATGAATATCCTACCTACCCCCATCCAAGTTAATAATATGTGTGAATGTATTTTTGGAACAGACAATATATTTCCATTTTCCCCCTCATTTTCCATTCTCATTGCTCTGATTTTTGGTTTAGCCTGAAATAAAAAAGTAATGATCTCTCTGTCAGCCCTGAAGCCATTTTTTATGCTGGAATCATTATGGGAGCATCTTCAGAGTCAAGTTTTCCCCCGATGTGGCAATATGACATGCTTAATAAATCTATACTTTGAGGAAGATGTCTGCCTTTGAGTTTTGATTCCCTTAGGTATGTTAACTGGAACCCTGAAACTCTCTTTCTCATGATAAACCAAAGAAATGGGATAAGATTTATATTATGGCAAGCTTCTGCAGAAGGCGGGATGAGATATTTTTCAACATTCTTTGGCTCTATGTGTCCACCAGCCAAAGCCAGAGGTAAACTTTTCTTTGTCTCCTCATATCAGTTGGTTCATCTACTTCCCCAAAAATCTTACAATGATGGTATGGAGTGCCTTATGATATTTTAATTCATGTCCGAGGCCTGGCAAAGCTATGAAGGCAGCTCTGAGATTTATAGCTTTCCTGCCTTTCCATTTGGAGTCTGCTTGTTGCATTTACTGCCTTTAAACTGTGAGGCTTGTTCACTTTTATTACTCATTTGTTCTTGCATGCAATGATAATAAAATAAAAGAAGCAATCTGCTGTTGCAAAATTAATGTCACCATGGGACATGCTTTATGTTAAATCCTCTATTAGCTGCTTATAATTGTGAAAAGATGTAGTACTAGTGCTTTAGAGAATTTGATATATTATTGAAAGATATTTGTCCTGTTTCTTTTTATTCTTTGAATAAATACAAAGACCCATGCTATTTGGAACACAATATAAACTGCTAGTTTTACAACACAGCATGATTGTTCTCCAGATGTATAGTATGGAATATTGATCAGGATTCTTGAAATTGTAGTTCAACTTTTTTATATCATCAGATTGCTCTAGAATAATAAGAGTGAGCAGCCCACAGTCCCCCAAATGTTGATGAATTATCTTGCATGGTGAAAAGCTGGGATGACGGCAAGGAAGGCAGGCTGTCTGCTTTTGCTCTAGAAATAATACTATTTTTTCTTTGAATCGCGCAAAGGTATTGTTAAAATGAGCTATTTAAAATATCTTCCCAAGGCATTCTTACTAAGGCCTGTGCAAATCATCCAGGGAGGCACCTTGTCAAAAGATCTGCACAGGCCTAAGTCTTATTTAGTATTGAAAAAATACTGGAAGATTTCCAAAAGTTAATGTAAATATTTTTTTGAAGAAATCAACAACTCCATAATTAAGTAAGCATTTCATAGTTCTGGAATTTTCTAAATAATTACAAAGATTTATGTAGCCATTATGATTCACCATTCATGGCATTCTATGTGGAATTGCTGTTGTCTGAAACCAATGTATGTATTTTGAGCATAACCAAATAAGAGTGTGTGTGTATGTCGGATGGGAATTGCATTTTTAGCATGTTAGTGTGTTTGCAACTTTTTCTTTTCTTCCATTCAATCATGTCTGATTCTCAGAGACTACCAAGACAAATCCCTGAAGTTTTCTTGGTGACATTTGCAGAAGTAGTTTGCCATTGCCTCCTTGAAATAACATGACTAGCCCAAAGTCACCCAACTGGCTTTGTGCCTAAGACAGGACTAGAACTCACCATCTCTTGGTTTCTATTCTTGGTTTCTAGTCTGATAACTTATTCCAAGAAAGCATTTTTAGCATGTTAGTGTTATTTAGTTTGCTTATATGCTGCCACTTCCTGAAATCTCTGGGCAACTAACAATTAAAAATATAATTAAAAGAAAAGAAATACGTAATGCACACATCAAATAAACCAAATACAACATCGGAATTACACTAAGGGGAAAAACATTCAGTAGCATGCATCCACCAAATTCAAAGCTTATATTATAACCTATTCTCTTCCTATACTTTATGGCAGTGGTCCCCAACCTTTCCAACTCTGTGAACTGGCAGCAGTGTGAGAGAGAAGGGATGATTTTGTGTGCAAGTGCCATTTGTGCAAGTGCAGCTTCACATGCACGTGTGCTGGCCCGCCAGTGGTCCACCTCTTGCATAGTCCAGTTCCTGTGACCTGGCACCAGGCACCAGCAGGGGGTTGGGGACCCCTGCTTTATGGAATAGCCAAGTCCTAATTGATCTCATGAAGTCCAGAAGATAAGAAACAAACCAGACTTCCAATGGGGAGGGGATGGCAAAGTAAAGGTGTGGCTCTCAAAAATTATTGAGGACCAATCAGTTGGTAAGGTCAGGACTCTTCTGTTCCTTATAGAGAAACAAAGAAACGTGGAAGAAGGCAGTCCAGTAGATAATCCACTCATGAAGGGCTCAAAGATAATAACCAGCCCCTTGAATTATACCTGGCAGCAGACTGGCAATCAAGCAGTGAGGTCACTTGAGTATATTGGGAAATACCCAGTCTTGCCTTGGCTGTCACTCTTTGCCCCAGATGTAGTTTCCAAATGGATTTCGAGGGCAGACCCAATTTGTTTTGCTATATTTTGTGGAAATATATAACATTCCTTCTAAAACACAATAGCAAATCCTGCTACGAAAGAAAAGTGAAGATTAGGCAAAGTCTATGCCTTCATGTGTTGCTGTCATTTCAGGGTAGTTTTTTCCTTTTCCTTTTCAGAAATAGCTTTATCTTGTTCTGTGCCAGTCTCTCCTTATTTCTTTTTCCATGCCTGCTGTCTATGGAGTTTATTATTTGGCTATAACTTAACACTTCCCCTTGGTTGAAACTTGTCATGCAAAAATTTCAGCCCAAGGGATAATGTTCTGTCTCTTTCCTCCAAAAAGGTATTTCAGATTTCTGAAGGTATTTATAAAGTATATTCAGGTTTTTTTTTGTTTTTTTTAGCTTTGAGGAGAGACATGTGGTTGGAAATTTGGATCTGGCATCCATCAAATGGTTTATGCTGAATGGTATATGCTGAAAATATAATGTTTAAGAACTCTTTTTGATCTTGCATCCTTGACAAAGAAGCCCCCTACTTTGAGAGGATGCCATAGTATCCTTTTGAAATCTTTGGGCAAATTGTTGACTTTGTTTGTTAGGTATGTAAAGTTTATTACAGCGCATGTGAGATTATTCAAAAAGGAACTAGACCTGATGAAAATTAGACTGTCAAATGGAACATTCTGCAGTATTGTAAGGGGTTGGTTTAACAGTGTAAAACCATGCAATTTGTTTCAGAGATATTGTAAGTCCTACTGAGTATAGTTGTGAGTCCTAATGAGTATAATGGGTAATCTCCTTCACCCTTAACATTCATGGCCAGCTGTACTACCTATCGGTAGCTATTAACCATACTATGCCAGATAAAATTTAAAAGCACTCACATTTGTTAAAATACACAGCCCTATAAATCCCAAGCTATTTTTTTAACACTATTCTACTGCCAATAAAATAAAGGAGGAATGACACAAGTTCTTCTTTATTTCAGAGTGCAAAATATCACAAGCCAGGTCTAGATATTAATTTTTTGAATACTCTGGAATAGTGTTTCTCAATCTTGACAATTTTAAGATATGTGGAGTTCAACTCCAAGAATTAACCATGCTGGCTGGGGACTTCTGAGAGCTGAAGTCTATACATCTTAAACTTGTCAAGGTTGAGAAACATTACTTTAGATACGTCACAATACAGGTTCCTATAATGAGGAAATGCAATTCCTTTTCTATTGCTGACACCAATTTAATCAAGCAAATAAATAAATCAATTCTATTTTGCTTCTTTTTATTTCTAAGAAATTAGGGAAACCTATATAAACACAAATGTGAAAAACTTTAACTGGAAAAAGACACAGAGCCATATTTGTCTGACTTGGCTTTAACTGGATGGAAGTGTAATACAAAATGTGTATCTAGTTTAAATTCCTCTTGAAAAAGTATTCATATGAATGAATGAACAGTTTATTACATTCACAAACAACAGAATATGTTTAGGTCATTCCTTTCCTTCTAAATTGTTGATGATTTTGGACGAGGGTGTGCTGGGTGGATATAGCCTTTCTATGACAATTATTTTGCTTCATAGAACAGGCTAATAGCTGGGTTTTTGATCATTAAGGGAGGAAAGAGAATAAGCCTGGTGTAATGGTTAAAATATCAGACTAGAAACCAGAAGATTATGGATTCTAGTCCTGTCTTAGGCACAACACAAACTAGCTTACCTTGAGTCAATTACCCTCTCAGCCCTAGAAAGGAGGCAATGGCAAACCACTTCTGAAAATCCTTGCCCACAAAACTGCAGGAGCTTGTCCAGGCAATCTCTGAAGAATTGGACACATTAAATGGAAGGGGTGGGGAAAGGTAGGAATTTTTTTGAGGAAGGAAAGCCTTTTACACCATCTTCCTAAAAAAATGTTAAGAAATTGTTGGTGCTTGTCCTAAACAGTTTAAAAACACCAAGCACTTCCACAGCACCAGCCTTGCCTGTACAAATAATTCCCAGTTTACTTTTAAATTCAACTGCAGTTTCACCGCATTGTCTTCACTATCTGCAGACTTCAGAAGCTTTCAGCGTGACATTGACAATCTGTTAAATCAGAGGTTTTGAAAAGTTTTCAGGCTGAAGAATCTAATAGAAAAGTAAATAGATGATAAATAGAAAGACAGCAGAATCTCTAATTGAGAAGCAAAGCAAAGATTTTCTATCTAGTAATAGAAAATTGATTGTGTTTGAGGGAACTTTTTCTTTTTGCCCTTATTCTCTCATGAAATCTCATTAATTTATCATGGAATGCTAGGCCCCATGGAGTATTGTTTACTAAATCATTCAGTGAGAGAATGAAAGCTACTTGTTTCAAGTATATTGTCCTTCAGGAGGCAATGTGTGATCCGTTTGGTCCTGTTTGAGACTTCTCAGATGTACACAGCCAAATGTTATTCTATGTGGTTCACCTCACTAAAAACGGATTTGAAGACTCCCAAACAGAATGAAACCTATCACACAGTGTCTTCCATTAATGTATCTGAAATGTATTACACACTGGGATATATACTGTGTAAAAATAGAATAGTTTCAAATCCTTTCAAAGGGGATGGTAGTGGAAGTCATGACATAATGTCACAACTATCTAAGTTCTCTTTCTCTAAAGATGGACCATATACGCCTTTCTTAAAGATAGTTTCAAGAAGAGCTATTTTTCAAAAAAGAAGCATGTACACAATTAAATTATATCAACTTTAGTGGAGCTGGGAGGGTAAAAATGATTTATTTATAAAATATAAATTATATGTGAACAGACTTTGTTCTTAGAAAGATACTATTCCCAATAATTTCAGTACAATTAACATGAGGTGAGAAATAATTACATTGTTCAATTGTTATATTTATTCTATGATACACAACAAAATTAGAATTTAAGGCAGAAAAGGTTACCATTCTGAATACCAATCACTAATATATATATATAGCTACAAAACAATGAGACCCAGTCACTAGTCCATGGCTGAAATACTTCCCTCTGTCTAATAATGATATCTTTGTTGCTTATAGACTTTGTAATATTTTCTAAGACTATTCACTGAGAGAAAAATGCAATATGCTTGCAGCTACATGTAAATTATGCATTGGACAAAGGTCAATGCAGGTTCAAGATCGGTTCAGCATGTGAGACAAAAGAGCACACTGTAAAAATAAGTACACCATATCATGTCAGTGGCCAATTCAAACAATTTCTTAAATAACTGCAGAGATTTATTTCAGAAGAATGATGACAGGAGGTTGCCTTGGTTAAAATAATAAAGAAAAGTAAACATTTTCATAGTTAGCTTTTGCCTAGGATTTTCTTTTTTCACCTCCTTCAACTGTCTATATATTTGTCCTGTATTCTTGTCACCCTTATTAGTCCCTTAAAAGGGCAAAATCTATAAAACTGGTCAAGAGGCCAATTCTCTGACCCAAAAATTTATAGTTGAAATATTGGAATGGGAAAAAGAATTGAGCAAGGTGGAAGCAAGGGAGAAGATGAATATGCACATTTTGAGTATTGTCTCAGGCTTCTAGCTGGCTATGGGAGCTAACAGAACAAAGACAAACACAACCTGGAAAAGATGGTTTCTGCAAAAGCCAAAGAGACATAATCATACTGATTTCTAGAAGAATGCTTCAAGCACAGGGAGCAACAAGGTAGAAAGGGAAGAGAAGAAACGTAGGCTGTGGTAAAAATGGAGAGGGGATATAATCAGGGGTGGGCTTCAAATAATTTAGCAACTGGTTCTCTGCTTGCTTGTTGGGTGGGCATGGCCATGGTGGGCATGGCCTAGTTGGCCTCCTGCACCACCTGGGAGCAAAACCATGCTATGGGGAGGCCATTTTTGCCCTCCCCAGGCTCCAGAGGCTCCCTAGAGGCCAGAAACAGGCCCGCTTCTGGCCTTCCAGAACTTCCAGGAGGCCCATTTTTCATCCTCCCTGGGCTCCAGAGGCTTTCTTTGGGCGTCTGGGAGGGCAAAAGTGCTATGATTCTATGGGCAGCACTTGCTAGTAGAACATATTCCCCCCATTTTAGAGCTTGCTTTAGGCTAAGACTGAATAGGCACTGGCCTAGGGCACTAAAGCCAAGGGGACTCGAAGACTATTTCTTATCCCAAATCATTCTAAAAATGCCAATCCTTGTATTTTCAGGGGGTGACATCAATCAGCCAATATGGTCTACTACATTTCTTTGAGTCCACCTTCCTTTTTGCACCTTTATACCTAAAACCATTAGAACTGGACTGCAAAAATTCATACTACCACTCATGGTAGCAAGAGGTACAAAAAACGTCATTTTTTTGCTGGCATCAGAGCTTTGTATCCTATAACCAGATGTCTTATTCACAGTCCTTGGTCTGCCCTGGATTTAGAAGTAGAGAAAGTCTAGGATTACAATGGGGAAAGAGAGGAAAGAGACTTCCTGCAAGCAGAAGTGAGCGTTGTTCTGATTCCCTAGTGCAACAAACATTCAGCTGAGCAGAGAATTCTTGCTTTCTAAAATAATCAGTTTACAATCCACATACATTTTTAGAGAAATAAAGAAATGATCCCTCTTCCTATATACCCCTGCACAGTTATCTCCTGTCTGTTTTTCTATCAGATGATTTCCTAGAAGTCTAAAGTACTTTGTAGAATCTCAAAAATAGAAAAAAATATGGCAAGAATTTGACTTCTCTTTAGGAGAGCAACATAGTACCCATCCTAAAAATCCCATATCATGAGAGCAAAAAACTAGAGACATAAATTGGGTCTGAGTTGGGTGGAAAATCTCATTGCAAGATTAGAAAAGTCCAGAAATTATAGTTTGGTTTCTAGTTCTCATTCTGGAATGAAAGTAGCAAAAGAGACTTCAAATTCTAACAAAAGCTTGAAAAGAAGACCCATCTTTTGCTGCTTCTGAGCTTGAATTAGTTCAAATTTTCCTTTCTTAATGATACTGAGCCATGGTAGCGCAGTGGTTAGAGTACAGTATTGCAGGATATTTCTGCTGACTGCCGGCTGCCTGCAGTTTGGCAGTTCAAATCTCACCAGGCTCAAGGTTGACTCAGCCTTCCATCCT